>APFE031649447.1:3727-35513 GCA_000404065.3 Pinus taeda | reverse complement strand
ATTCCCCCCCCCCCCCCTCTCAGTATTATTTCCAACATGTAAGTACTTCATTAGGCATATAGCTATGACAAATTGGGATGGTTTGTATGGGCCTACTCATGACATGCCATAGGGAAACAAACCAATAAGCAATAGGAATTCAATGTCCATGCAACAACCCACCATAGGCTTTCCCTCTTAGAACTTTGGATTCATATGTCCCTCCATTTAAGCTAGTCATCAATTTATTTTCACAAATAATTATTTACATAACTAGGTTTATGTACATGGGTTTTTATGGAAAAAGAGTTGTTACACATTATCCTATTCTAGAGTATCTTTCCATCACATAAAATACTCTCTCTTCTGATTTTTGTTGATAACCATAACTCTATAAGCCACATATCTTGTAGCTTCAACTCTAGGTGATCAACAATGAAGGATGATTTATGTGATGGCATTCTTATAGTCTTCAAAATAGTAGTGTGCATTATATATATAATGGTTTGTTCATGATATTCTTCTCACATTCACATCAAGTACAATTGAGGCACCGGATTGCATCATATTTTTTTATCAATATGGTCCAATAATACTCAATAGTATTTCTTGGATAGGTATTAATGTGCATTTGGAAATGATAGAAAGCATCATTTTAGAGAGGGTACATTATGATTGCAAGTCGACCACCCTCAGTCTTGTTTCGGTTGCACATTCTACACATTTTACCACTTCAATAAGCCTTGTGTGTAGTTCAAATTCCAATATCATGATTTGGCTTGAGTGAGTTGGTTTTAGTTATGCTAAACTTCAATTTTATAATGAAGTTGAGGATAACAAGGCTATCATCATCCATGTTGTTCAACAGTCCAATTCCAGTCAAATCTAAGAAATATTAGTGATTGGATCATTATTGATGTAGAAATTGTAAAAGGTATTGTTCCAGAAAGGGCACATTAGGATTACAAGATGGTCATCCTTGGTCTTCTTGTCATTGCATATATTTTACATGTTATATTTCCTCACTATGCCTTGGGGGTTGTTCATTTTTCTTTTCTAGTCATTGAAACAATATGTTTGTCTTTGTAAATTATGTTAGTTTTCATAATTGATTTTAGTTTTAGCCTATAACTTGACATAATATTTGTGGTAGTTCATTTTTTCTTGATATAATGGCTTGATAAAGGACTCCACTAGAATGGGATCTTCAGAAAAACTGAAAATATTGAGCATGAATAACAAAAAAGTTCCAGTGAAACCAAGTGAATTGTGAACCATGATATGTGATAAAAAATAAAGCTAGAATACATAAACGGGTACCTCCATTCATGAAAATCACCAAGGCACTACCTATGTTTGCAAGCTTACTAAATTTGTTTTGTTGTGTTAAAAGACTAATGTTTATTTGTGGCTATCATCTATTGAAAAATTTACTTGTTTACCAAAGGAGCCACTTGTATTAATTCCATGTGTGGTCAGTCTAGCCAACTCATGGTCTTTGTGGAGAACACTAGTATACATAAGTGATATTCCACATTTGAAGTCCAACCATTTCTTGAATCTTAATACTTTGTTAGGAAAAATAGTAACAAAATTGTGATATTTTATGGATTTTAATTTATGGTTGTAATGTTTCATAATACACTTTTGGTACATGAACAACATATTTTATGAAACCAACCTGGATTGTGCTTATGTTTTTGCTTGGATGTTGGCGTCTCACCAATTCTTGGTTATTTGTAATGTGATATAGCAATGCTTGTAATGTATGTATCTATATAGTCCATTTATGATGAACATGAGATGCTTGATTCTAGTTTTTATAATAGAATACACTTACATACCAAGTATGTCATCATACCAATGTCATTGTTTCCTTTAAAAAGATGCAGGAAACTAGTTGTTATCACTAAAAAATGATCACCTAGCAATTTCTAACTAGATGGATTCAAATACACCATGTAGATTTAATTTTACCATCATAAAATAACTTTCACTATGGAAGATAATTTAGTAAACCACTTTTATTAAAATATTTTCTGATTTAAATAAAAAAACCCCATGAGAATAATTAGATAAATCATTATTGTTTATTAATGTAAATATTAATATTGTTTATTAATATTTACATTAATAAACAATAGACATAAATTATATATAATTATAATAATAAATAAATAGATATATAAAATAATTAAATAAATTTTGGTCCCTCTCCCTGGGGCCTGGTCAAACCTAGCTGTAAGAGGTCAGGCTGACTGTTACTCAGTCAATTTTAGCGGTTGGAATGGCCTGTTGTCCCTATTTAACGCATTGCTCAGATCGGATCTTCAACTTGTCCTGACGATGAACCACACTGGTTGGTTCGAAACGCGTCGACAAATGATTTTTTATGTGATTTTGCCAAAATTATTCTACAAACATGATTATGGATCACAGAAGTCTGAATTCCTTAATAAATCATTATTTGTTAATTTTCTCTAGGAATAATTATTAAATCATTATTTAATAGTAATTCCTTCTCAGATTTGACTAAAACCATTAGGAATATTTAAATAAACAATTATTTATTTGAATTTCCTTATTTTTGTTATTAGAGTAATTATTAAATCACTATTTAATAATTATTTTGATTTCACACCTTTCTTATTTCTCACAAAATAATTAATAAATAATTTTATTTGCTAATTATTTCTAAATAAAGGTATTTAACCATTTTAAATACTTTCCCTCTCTAATAAATATAATAAAGTATTCCAAGTAGTTAGATCGAAATTTGAACAATAACATTTTATTATTCTCCATTTTTTAGATTAACTCCATACTTTGCTATATAAAGAGGGTTTTTCATTCATTCCTCACCATGATCATTATATTTTTTTTTCTTTGTAAAATTAAACTATTTCTATTGAGTAAAATATAGTACCGTTAAGAGAGACAAGAAACCAGCCTACCAGAAATGATGAAACTATCAACCTCGGTCCCAGAAAAGGAATGAACCATACAAGGAGCTACAACAGTTGACTTGAGAACAAAAACTGACTTTTACCCCATAGGGGAAAAATTCTCAACACGATGTTTTTTCCCTTTCTTTTTATTAAATTTTATCTAGCCATCCTGGGGAGAGTGAGCTAGAACAACTTGAAGACTGGGATTTTCCAACAGGGGGATCTCCTTATTTGATTCAGAAGAGGAGGTCTCATGGATGCGTTTCTGGGAGACTGCTGAGACAGAGGTGGGCGCAGGAGTTTCAGTGGGCGGATCCATCGATTGAGGTGCCTAGTCTGGTTCTGCATCGCTCTCCTCATCTTCCGAGCGTGAGGAATCAGAGCTTACTGCTCGCGACAGAGGACAAGGGGCCCAACATTTGGGTTTGGACTTCGCAATGTTTCCCTTTTTCGCTTTTGCAGAGAGCGATGGGCAAGAATTCTGCAGGTGCCTTGTTAGGTGAAAATGGCGGCAATGGAAGGTAGTGTTCTCATAGTCCAGGTTATGGGTCCAAAAAAAATCATTGATCTTGAGATTGATTTGTTCTGGCAGACCCCTGCTAAGATCTAGCTCCAGACATATTCTGGCATATGTGTAGAGACCTTTTTGTTCCTGCATAGAATCTCCCATTAAAAAGCTGCCCAAGGTGTTGCCTATACACCTATAGACTGCATAATGCCACAGATGAGCTGGTAAATTTGGAAGTCTGATCTAGACAGGTGCTTTGGTGATGATTGTAGATGTTGGGTCAAAATCTGGGAACCATGGAGTTAAGTAGAGTCCTACTGTACCCATAAACCAAGGACCTTCTTCTAAGGCTTGTTCATAATGCTTAGGATTGTCAAATAGAACTATAGAATATCATTTTGAGCAGAAGATGACCTTGCAATGATGAGTCCAGTTGTCATGGATCCAGTCATAGAGGTCCTTAGAGTGTGGCCAAAGCCCGTTGAATTTGCATATGATGGCCCTTTCAGCAAATTTTTGAAGGTTATCTGCAAGGCCCAGGTGGGAGAGCTCAACAGAGGGAACCTCCTCTAACTTGTCAATCAAGAAAGGCTTGGGTTTGGGAGCCTCAGGGGAGAAGGGAATCTCAGAGTGTATTGTTGCTTTGTAGGAGAAGGGAGGAGCAGAAGAAGATTGACCTGCAGCGCCGCCTCTCAAGTGAAGGGAAAACACTAAAGAGCTATTATTTCTTATGTTGTAAGAAGAGAGGGGGAGAGGATCATTGAGTTGTTTACCTTGAAAAAGAAGTCTCTGTAGGGTAGAGGGAATCCCGACTCAATGCTCCAGATTTACCTTGAGATCCTGCACCAGATCTGAAGGGTAGACCCATTGCAGAATGGTCTTGCCTGAGATCTGTGAGATTTGAATCTAAAAGGGGGCAGAGAAGTTTTCAAATGCATTCTGCGCAAAACAATGCTTGAATCTTTTGGGTTTTCTGTCTCTTGTCGAACTGGAGGCAGTGGGGGAAGAAAAGGCTTCTGAAGATGGCAACTATCGCTCTAGCCTTGATCCACTGCAAAGGAAAGGCAAGTTGATTTGTGGATTGGCCGAATGGACCCTTGCGTCAAACAAACCCCTTCCTCACTGATTTTTTGGAGAAGGGCGAAAGATGCCCACGCTTGGAGTGTGTCCAAGGTCTCTGTCCTGGGAGAAAAATATGGGCAACTGGCACATGCATATGAGTCTTCAGAATGTCTACCATGGTCACTAACAAGCCGAAGGAAAAGCCAGCAAAATCCATTATGTGCATAGCTTGAGATTAGGCCCATCCATGAGACCAAGTCTCGGTGAGGCATTTTGGAAAACACTTGCTGCGCATCCTCCATGCTTTGGCATTTTGCATATATGTTGAAAACAAGGTTTCCCATAATAGTTTATGTCTCCAATATACAACGTTGCATTTGCATGCAATAACCGATAGGCAACCGGCACTAAAGGTCCTTAGCGAAGGGAGCGATGACAGGATCCTTTGAATTGAGCAACCTTCCCATTAAGAATCTTGAAACAACATCTAGCTGAGAATAATCCCCAACACAGTAATGCTGCCGAGGGAAAAGGCATTCGTATTTCCCCACTGCTGAGAGGAGACACACCTGGGTAAACCTTAAGAATGGACACCAGCCAAGGAAAAACGTGGAGAGAAGATTACCCACGCACCGACGGCATCACCAGTTCTCGACGCCCCCATCAACAGGTAAGAGCCAACTGCCACAGCTATGGCCTCGGATCTTTGAACAATAGCAAGAGTTCCCTTCTCGGTCTTTTGACTGACCACCCAGCAAGGTTCATCCATACGCTCCCCTATTTCATGAGAAAAGCTCGAAGCAGAATTCCATCTTTCCAAGAATGTCTCCGCCAGAGAAAATGTTCTCTGGTCGCTAAAGCGGTTTTTCTTTTTAGAAAACTTGGTGCCCAGAAAACCCCGGCTACCAAAGACCGTAGCAGTGGAAGGAGCCCAAGCGAAGGGGCCGAACTACCGCGGGGAGGAGCATGAAAACCTAGCGGGAGTGAGTGCCATTCTCTGATTCCTTTTTCTGCGTACCTTTTCACTATTTAATCCTCACCATGATCATTATCATCGTCAACATTATCGTATTTTTTCTTGAGGCCCCATTTTGAGTTCTTCACTTTTGTTTGGGTTTTTCACATTAAGAGAGAGGATCAATTATCTGAAGCGTCAAGGATATTAAAGGACCCATCCCACGAAGGGAAACTTATAGAACAATCTATAGATCTCCTTCACAAAGTGTTATCAATAAAATATTAATTCATTTAAAAGGTGTCTTTCCAATTGGGTTATCATACTGGATACTTTATATTGTTTCTTTCTGTTTTGGATTATATATTCTTTTACTGCAGGTTTTGTATTTATGTTTTAGATCTAAGATGAAAACAACCATCAACTTGTTTTTAAGGTGACTTGTCTCCTAGTGACTTAAGTGAAGTATTTTTGGTACACCTTCCAAGAATTTTCACACTAACATTAGTGTCTATTGGATGTAATAAACAAGATAATAAAGGAGAGGGCTCCTTGTTTGATTCATATTTGAACAAAATTGTACACGCTGAATCGAATGTAGGGTGAGGAGCCATCGATAAAATTCAGTTTATGTGAAAACCATATGCAATGACATGCCAAAAATGTATAAGGGAGTGGAGCCACCGGGAAACCCTTGGGTCTACTACAACAATCGAATGTATAAGGGAGAAGAGCCATCAAGAAAACTCATAGTCTATGTGTGTGTGTGTGTGTGTGTGTATACACACACATATCACTATTGAATAGTTGACAACATCAAAAGGATGTCGAATATTCAACCATTTCTAGTTGTAGTACTCATCGGATACTCGGTGATTTGATCGATAGACAAAAATGTCAATACCTTAACACTCTCATTAGATAAAACTCCCTTTTATCTCCTATCTCATGCTTCACCATTGACTTGAAACCATCGAAGTGAAAACACTTCTTTCTCAAAATTTACTTATTTTTTTGATTCCCCGTTGCCTCAATGCTGGTTTTTTCCATCGATCAAAATGACCTATGTGTTGAATATCTGTCACATATCTAACATGTCACTATCGGCCTAAAAGGGTTGGAGAGACAACACTTCTGTCACACAATTTACTTGTTTCATAGATTATCCGACATCTCAACATTGATTTTTTCTATTGAAACAAATGACCTATGTGTCAAATATCTGACCATGGATTGGTGTGAGACTTGCCAGATATTTGACGTTCAATCTGTCGGATATCCAATAATTTTTAGCATAACAAAATTGACCTATAAATGTAAACTTTTTAATGACCATTTCGGCCTTTCTATGTGTCGGATAATTGAAAATTGTACCGTCGCATATCTCACAATGATTAAACTATCAATTATTCGACAAAATTCTAGCGACAATTTGATAAACAACAATGTGTCAGATAGCCAATACCAATAAGTCACATATCCAACTAATAGTCATCAAATTTTGGCCCCATTTGTACAAGTGATCCCCTCCTCCTTAAGGGTACACTATACTTAATGTTATGATATCTACAACAATGTCTCACAGATAAAATAAAAATCGCTATGTCATTCTCAAGGAATCTTCAAGTTCCCATGTAACTTCATCTAGTCCAAAGTTCTTCCATTTCACTTTTATTCGTGCACTGGCTCAATTCAAAAGCATTGTTTCCTTCCTATCTAGTATGAGAAAAGGTTCTTATTAGACATATACCTATGGTTTTAGCTAGATCATAGCCCAATCAACGATATGTGTAGCATAATTTACATATTTTTTAAGTAAAGAGATATGGAAGACATGATATGCTTCAATATCAAGAGGTAATGCAAGCCTATACACTACTTTTTTGACTCTTTATAAGATCTAGAATGGTCCAAAACATTAAGGTACTATATTAGTGAAAGTTCCCATTCTCAAAGAGCTCCTTTATGACGTAATCCGTATATATACTTAATATCCTACTTTGACCTCTCCATTAGTCCTATTCTTGTCATCATGACCATTTTACTAATCTTTAGATTCCTTCAACCTCCATCTCATTTTGGCAACTTCTTGTACAATATCTCTCAACATGTTAGGTTAAAATATGATTTTATCCAATATATTATCCCAAGTTATGGGGGTGTTACACTTTATGTCATGGAGTGCTTCAAACAGACTCATATTCAATGACTATTGGTAGTGATTGTTGTAATCAAATTCTGCCAAATGTAGGTAGTCCTCACATTCAATGGGTTAATACATGAAATACGTGATAAGAATGTCTTCTAACATTTGATTGTTCATTTTTATCCACTCATCGATTTGTGGATGATAAACAATATTGTAATCTAGTTATGTGATAAATCCTCCAAACAATGATTTCCATAATTTTGATGTAAAAATTTCATCTTAGTCATATATAACTACCTTTAACATATCAAGTAATCTAAAAAGTTCTTTCATAAAAATTCCAACAATATGAATTGAATTATGGGTTGAATTTATAATGAAAAATCAAAAAATGTACTTGAACTTGTAAACCCCAACCATTATATCATTATACTTCTTCATTTTATTTGGAAATACAATAACAAAATCCATAGGTATGGTTTCTTGTTTACATTCTATGATAGGCAGTTGTTGCAACAAAATCGTAGAAGGCCTATGTCAACCCTTCAACTGTTGAATTTCAAGAAATTTGGTGATGTTCTCTACAGTTTCCTTGTTCATTCTAGGTCAATAATATAGCTTTCTTATTATTGTGATCATAGTTTGGTAGTTTGGATGCCCTAAATAATTTCTCTTATGAAATTCATCCAAAATTCACCCCCCTTACTAAGTTTGGTATGTGTCATCTATCCTTGTCATTTAGCAAATCATCCTTAGTCAATTGATATCCTTCATATTTATGTTCCAAAAGTATTATTTTTTGTAAACATTCTTTGATGTATGTAAAATTATCACCACTAGAAAGGTTTCCTTGACTCTAGATTTCAAATCAATTTCAAATGTATTGATTGGTATTAAGTGAATCACCTACACACACCTTTTGTGTATATCCACCATTGTATTTTCCTTACCCTTTATATTCTTAATTTTAAACTCACATTGACTAAGAAGGTCCAACCATATTTCCTTTTGGGCATTAAAATGGGGTTGATCAAATAAATATTTCATCCCACTATTATTTTTCATCAACACAAATCTATGATCAGGAAAATAATGATGCAACATTTTTAATACATGAATAATAACTACAAGTTCTGGACCATCAGTAACATAATTTTTCTCATGCTCATTTATATTTCTAGGCTCATAGTCTATCACATGTCCATCTTGTATAAGAACCCCAAGGAGTCCTTCATTCCAAGAATTTTTACATACCAGGAATATTTATTTGTATCTATAATTAAGATTGGTGAAGATGCTTAAGTTGTCAAATGTTCTTTTGAATGAGCAGGAGAGTGTGCCTTGTGAAGTGTTCAATTGTAGATGTATCAAGGTTCCTTCACTGCAAGGGAGAGAAAGTGAGTCTCTAAAAGATAAATAATAGTACTAATTTAACGGAGACACATGCACATAAATGATAAAGAATAGTTATACATCAAGCAAAGTAGTTCAAATAGATGCAACGATCATTAAATCATCATAACACTTTTCCAACAAGTTAAGCACCAAAGCCACTAAAATAGTTCAATTAATTTTTCACATATGAAATCCAACATAAATCTCAAACACTAAAATATTGGTCTCAAAACATCTACGATCCATCCATGAAAATGTGTTATCCAAAAGGCTTCAAGTATTAAGAAAAATTTCCAATATACATATGTAGAATGAATGCCATTAGCTCCAATAGTGGAGCATTAGAGTCACAACTTGTTCCCCAAAAGTACTGCCTCTATCTATATAATTCCTTAAGGGAGAAGCCAAGGTTAAAATTCCCTTGCTTTACTAATGAGGGTCCTTTTATAACTTAGGCATGACCTCTCATATCCTCACGACCTTAGACTTTCCAACTTCTAATGAGCTTTGGACTTATAAAATCCTTGGACTTCCAAATGTCCTTTGGAATTACATATGACTCTTGGAATTACATGTCGTTTGGAATTCTACAAATGGCTCTTTTGTCCATACATGACTCTTGGACTTAAAATTCTTTTTATTTACAATGATTACATGATTACATCTTAACTTCCACATCATCATGTGGTGAGGACATGATAAGTCACTATCATTGATGACTTGGACTCGTTGTGACTGATGACATGGATTTTCTTCATTAGGTGACATGGATTCCACTTGTATCTTCACCCTTGAATGCAACTTCTGGTCGTTGATGTCTTCACCCTCCAAAGGGTGTTTGATCTCATGGAGTCTTTAGGGATGCTTAGATCATCAATATTCCAATGTGTTCTTTGATCTCCAATTCTTCCTTTAACTGATTTCTTTTCCCAATCTTCTTCATGCATTCATGCCATGAAGTTCTTGAAATACCTTCAATTGCAATCACTCATGGAATGTAAACATCATCTTGAAAAATATCCTATCCTAACATGTTACGTACAAATTTATTGTTGACTTAACAATGCACTTGGATGGAGCAAGGGAACTTTTAGGTAGAAGGGCGCACTATGAAAGGTTGAAGGGGTGAACCTTTGAGGCTCTATTGTGTGCTCATATGCTCAATAAGAGAGAGAAGATAAAGGGAGGGTAGAGGGAACAAATCTGAAGGACAAAGGAAGGGAATTTTGCCCTCCCAAGTGTAGTGTGCACTCAAGAGAGACAAGGAGGGTACAAGGCATGCTATGGAAGGACAAAGGATGAGGCTTCATGGCTTCGAGGTGCACTCAAGATGGATAAGGAAGGATTAGGGTGAATTGATTAAGGGTAAAGGGGTTAGGCTTCGGGGCTTTAGACTGTGCTCATACACTCAAGAAGGGCACAGTTCTTTGAGTTGAAGGAGTGCACTCTATGGAATACTTGATTCTTCAGGGCAAAATTTAGAACAAGGAAGGATTAACTTGTCCAACCAAAATTTGTCTAAATCTGGAGGATAGATCAAGGGGTGAACACAATGAGTTTAGACATGAAATATTGTTCAACACATACCAAATCATCAATAAAACATATAACAACTTGAAAAATGGTAAATAGACATCAAATCACTAGTTTATAAACACTTTCCAAGTGTAAGAAACAAAGTGTATGCGACTGCGACCAACAGTGTCATTTTCCAATATAAAAAAGTGTTATGACCATGGAACTTACTAGATATGTTCTAAAAAATGCGACGACACTTATGAGTGATCAAGAAAACTTGAAACATATCTAATGACATGAAATGAAACTTGAAGACCAAGGTCACACTTGATGGGATAGTTGAGTAGGCTCCGAAATTTGAATGTAAATTTCAGAGAGTATTGTAGTAGTGAAAATGCTTGGTGACACACTAGACAAATTTCAAATTATTTGGCTAGAAATAGATTTTCAGTTTAAGGGTCAGCCCTTTAGGAAGTATTGATTCACCAATTATGTTATGCAAACATCTTAGAAAATAGAAGAAAATATTGATCAACAACTTGAGAATTAGCCTCTTCGAAGGGGCAACCTCCTTTACACCACATAAATGAACAATGCTTGGATGATACAAATGAAAATACCTCAGATATATATATATTTAAATATATATATATATATATATATATATAGTTAATATTATATATATATATATATATAGATAGATATAGGAGTCTAAGGGGTCACAATATAATCAGACCCTACATAACAATAATAATGTAAGGGCACAACAATAATAATTATGGGGACTATATGGGCACAATAATAATAAGGGGATACACTAGTGTTATTGGTACCTAACATGCCCCTCTCCTTCAAAAAAGTATTTTCCTCCATGCTTGAGTATTTCTAGATGCTTTTGTATAAAATTTTCATCCTCCCATGTGGAATCTTCAACGGGTAAGTTCTTCCCCATGATGAGAGACTCTAAAATAAATCAAGTTTATACTTGTTGGGTTATTGTTTCCGTGACTTATTTAGGTTCCAATATTTTTTTCCTTCCTCATCAAGTTCTAGCAATATTGTTTGAACTATGATCTTGTCACCTATAACCTTCTTTAAGCATGAAATATGGAAAACTGGGCATACTCGAGAAGATGCAGGAAGCTCCAATTTGTATGCCATAATATCAAACTTTTGCAACACCTTGTAAGGAACATAATACTTTCGTGATAATTTATTATCCTTCTTAGCTTGCTTGAGGGACATTTTTTTGTATGGTTGTAGCCATCAAAATACCCAATCACCTACATCAAAACTTCTTTCATTCTGATGTTGATCTACTTGTTGTTTCATTCGATTCTGTGCCAAAGTGAAGTTATCCTTTAAGAGTTGGAGAACTTCTTGTTGATGCTCAATGTGATCTTCTACTTCTTGAACCTTATAATTTTCTCTTAAATACGATGTGATGGACAATGGATGATATCGACAAAGTTGCATAAATGGGGTCATTTTTACTATAGTATGGAAGGAAGTGTTATACCATCATTCAGCCAAAGGTAACCATTTGACACATTGTGTTCATTTATAAAAAAAAAAGCAACGAATATATCCTTTCAAACATTTTTTCAATACCTCAATTTTCCCATAATATTGAGGATGATAGGATGAGCTATGAGCTAATTGAGTACCCAGATGAGAAAATAATTCCTTCCAAAAATTTCGAGTGAAAATGAGATCTTTTTCACTTACAATAATCTTTGGGTTTCCATGTATCCTTTGAATTCTTTCCATAAATGAAATAGTGACTATATTTGCTTTAAATGGATGAGATAATGCACAAAGGTTTGCATACTTGGTAAGTTTATTAAATACCACCATGATGCCACTCTTTCCTTTAGACTTGGGTAAACCTATGATAAAATCCATTAAGACCTCCTCCAAACTTTGTCTTGGAATCGATAAAGGTTGTAACACGTATTAATTGTCTCAAATTTATTTTGTTGGCAAACCCAAGATTCCTCCAAAAAAATTTGAATATCAGATTTAAGGCCATCCCAAAAATATCCTTCTTGACCCTGTGGTAAGTTTTTAAAAATCCTAAGTACCCTCCTAAGGGAGAGGTGTGGAATTCCAAAAGAATATTTTTTGATTTGGGAATTATTACAAAGATATAAGTGATCTTTGTACCATAATGATTCATTTTTCCATCTAAATGTATCAGATATACTGGGATCTTGCTTCAACTTTTGAATGAGTGTCCACACTTATTCATCATTATTCTATTCATCCCTTGCTTCGGTTATCCAATATGTTTGGATAATAGAAACGACACAAAGAAATGCTTCCACATCCTTATCCTTTCTTGAGAGTGCATCTTCAAAAACATTTTTCTTCCTTTTTTGTATATGATTTAAAAGTCATAACCCATAATATTTTTGACCCATTTTGTCTTCTCTTTTGAAGATAATCTTTGTTCCAAAAAGTATTTAAGGCTATCATGCTCTTTCTTTACCTTGAAGTGTCTTGCCATTAGGTAAGGTCATTATTGCTTTAGTGCATGTGGTATTTCCTATTAGCGCTCTATAATATTTTGAGGTTGCAAAAGAGAACCATAGAGGTAACCAAAAAACCACTTTGGAGCTTAAGATCTAGCCTTCCTAAACTCAGAGAGGGATCTCTCTATCAGATTTAAATTTGTTTTATTAAGATATTAGGATAGTTATGAGAGTTCAAAGTTTGATTTTAAAATTGATTTTTTTGATAGAATGCCTGAAATTTCCATTGGGCTATGGAGTCTACAACTTAATGTGGATCTGTTTCAGCTTTTCCAAGAAGTTTCACAAGGAAAGGTAGTTGAACTAACTGGATCCTTTATGTTTAAATGAAGTTTGATAGAATAAAATATATAAGTTCCATTGAAGTTAAAGAGAAATTAATAATTATTTAACATGATATCAGAAGAAAACATTTAAATTATCCACAACTAGAATTAGAGTGTATTTTCCAACAAATTATGTTCATCAACTTTCTGTCAACTAATTTAGATTTAAGAAAACATAAGCATGGAAAAAAGGAATAAACACATAGACAGTGAGAGAAGCACTTCACCAAATAGTCCAACACATGAATCTTATGAACAATATCCTTTTTTATTACTGATCAGCCCATCAAATGAAAATAGTAAAATAGCTTTCTAGAATGAAAAAATCAACATGTCTTACTTCAAATTATGAAGTATTTATACAAATTCTAAACTAAAATATCTTGACGAATATAAATATTTGTCACAAATATCTATACTAATATATTGAAACAAAATTCAATATTTATTACAAAATTTATATAAAAATAGACTACACTGTTTAAAAAATATTAGTTGACTGAGTGTTGATGTTGTTTCTGGGCCTTTAAATGAGCAATATTGTGTGTCCTGCTGCCATATGTGTTGTGTCGTCCCACTTTTCACTGCATTTTGATTTGATGACTATTCTGATGAATGTACAGTGCTTTCCTCTATCCTTTTGCTTCTTGCTTCTTAAAACATGCTGGAAATGTCCTCGTTGTTTTCTTTCGCTTTGCTACTTCAACTATTATTTTAGTTTAATAATTTCCCTCTTTCATTAAATTTATCCATTTATAGAATAATCAAGGTAATTTAGGATTTAACTTCAATGGGGAAGAGGAAATAATATTTAATAACGTAGCAAAGGGTCCGATTTCTTTGGAAATTTCATTGTGGTCTGCATTTACGAAGGAATCCAAGAGGGATGATTATTTCGAATTATGAATGGATGCATGTGGAGGGGCCATGTGGTAGCTTGGGACTGGAGGAAATGAACTTACTATCAGGACCCAAGTGTACAGTCATTATTGGGTTGGCGCATTGTGGATGGAGGGTGGGATTAGGTGGGAGGAGGTACGTGGGAGTAGGGGAGTGGAGGTGGAATGGAAGTGAGGGTGATGCAACTGGGAGGATGTAATTGTCAGTTGACGTGGAGCTAAGAAATAGGTGGAAAAGGATAGGAGACCATTAGTGGGAGAGATTTTAAGGATGAGTGGTTTTTAGAGGGGGGCATGAGAGGTAAGTGGCAAGTTAGGGGGGGTGCGAAATCATATGAGAGGGACATGTAGTGGCAATTCCCAGTGGGGAAACCACTTTTCTGGACCCCTCCCTCGTCGATAAAGGGAAACATGGAGGGGGGGCCAAAAAGGCTTGGTAGCCATCAATTTCGGCAGAGTCAACTTGAGTTATCTAGAGATGAGGGGTGTTTAGTTAATACGCAACCTTTGAAAAGGGATATACACGATAGCCATTTAAATCCATTATATAAAATATCACATCTGCCAGGGGCTTTTGTTTGATCACAATCGCATCAGGGTCAGATGGCAAAGTTTGTTGACATATGGGAATTGTGATTGTGATTGCGATCATAAGAACAAGAAGTTATCACAATCGGTTGGGGAGGCTTATCGCAATTGGCGAGTGGGAGACTTATCGCGTGAAACATGTGATTGCGATCAATTGATCACAATTGGTGAAGGGAAGAGGTTTGGGGGCACGATGATATGAGGATAGTAAGATATGTGATTGCACAATCACATTTGGGATGGGCTGTGTGGAGGGATAAAGGGTTGATTATATTGCGATAACACACTACTATTGGGTCCTAAGTCTATTGCCTTAGGAGTGGTTTGGGGATTTATCTGATGTGATGGTTTAATAAAAAATGGTTTACAGTTAGAGTTTGAATATTAACTAGTTCAATGGAAACACGACTAGAGTTTCGTAATATTTAAATAAACAAGGGATAATGGAATATGGTTATGGTTTGGGAATTATATGGGAAGTGGCTAGAGTTATACAAATAGAATGGAAATGTGACCATGGTTAGAATGATATAATATGGGAATGTAGCTAGAGATGAAAATCATAATTGCATATTCAAATGGGGGAAAGGATATTTTAACAAAGGATACATGCATATACAATTTAAAACTGTAGCGGAAATAGTTCCTAGGATATTATCTGATTTTGAAGTTCAACTTCGTTATGCCCTATATTTCAATCCAAGAAACAGATTTGAGCACAACATATACCATTGAAAAGATGTTTCTGAGTACTTTTTATGAAAACACCTATAACCTGATCTGATCCAAACATTTTCATGCAAAAATATCCTTAAATCCTAATACTTGGTGTCTCTTTAGAAATAATTTGTAGGATGAAATATTATTTACAACATCTCAAACATAATAATGATAAGTTATAATTAAAATATCCTATAAAAAAATATAGGACCCTAAAAGTGGCTCTATCTGGGGATGGCCCTATCCTTGTGAGGTGTCAATAAGACTATAGACTAGTAGCCTAATCCATTAGGCTGATCCCAAATCTGAAACCTATTCTGCCATAAAATATCTGCGACTGAAAGTATTAAACTCAAACCAAAACCATCTTTCACACTGAAAATTGAAATATACACTTGGAATGAAATATAAAATTGCAATCTGAAACTGAAACTGGAGAGAATGCTTGAAAAAATGCTTAGGGGATTGATATTATTTGCACACTACTACCTACTCGACATTGTTGAAAATAATGTTGAATAAAAAATAATACAAAAATGCCAGTGTAGCTAGTCAAGTAGTTGTTGAAGCAAGTGGAACGCTTGATTGCTTGTTAACACAATCAAAAGGCCAGCTTGATTCTTTTTCCATAAAATTAAAGTTGTAGAGTGCAATGGAAATTGCTATTGGATCTGGTCATGAAAACATGATTGAACACTTGATCTTAACAGAACCTCCATGTAGTTTGCTATAGGATCAGTAAAGGAATGATTAATTAGTTACCTTGTAGGCCTTCATTGATCGATTGAGCATGTAATATTTCATTAGTGGTATTCTCGAGTTTAAACCCTGATTACAACTATTTAATTTCAGCCTTGTGATTGCAAAAAAAACTCTCATCAATCTTCAAATCAAAAGTAAATACAATATCCTCTTGTATTGGAGAAGGAATATTTTCTAAGAACTATTTAGGACCTTGGAAACTATATGACCGAATCTGAAGATCCAAAATTTCAATACCCTTCTTAAAACTTTTAGAATTTAACTCAAGAAAACAAATTTTACCTTTAGGAGAATTTTTTTTCATTTTCAAACAATGAAACTTGGTTGTTGAAAAAGCTTCATCAGTTTGGGGATCTACAAATGTATCCCTAAATTATTTTAAAACTTCACCATATATAGGGCTTACCACATACCCAATCATGTTTCTTAGCAAGGAATCTAATCAATATATAGTGGAGTCACCGTGAGTTTTCTGTAAATTTGGATTCTTTAACAATGGAGTCAACCTGGAAGCTTTGAAGCTTTGGATACTTGAAACATGGAGTTGCCAAGTGCATGATACAACCTTCCTGTGTTTTATCATTGTCCTCCATCAGTAATCAGATCTGAAACTTGATACACTTTTCTAAGGAACATGAAATGTTCACTCCCTATTATGGTCACCAGAATGTTAACACTGTAATTTTCCGAGGTTGCAAAAGAGAACCACAAAGGTAACCACAAAACCACTTTGGAGCTTAGGATCTAGCCTTCCTAAACTGGGAGATGGATCTCTCTATCAGATTTAACTTTATTGTATTTAGATATTAGGCTAGTTATGAGAGTTCGGAGTTTGATTTTAGAATTGATTTGGTTGATTAAATTCCTAAAAATTCCATTGGGCTATGGTGTCCACAACTTAACATTGATTTGTTTCAGATTTTAAAAGGAGTTTCACAGGGCAAGGTAGTTGAACTAACTGGACCCTTTTTGCTTAAATGAAGTGTGATAGAAGAAAAGATATAAGTTCAATTGAAGTTAATTATCAATTAAGAATTATTTAACATGATATTAGAAGAAACCATTTAAATTCTTTGCAACCAGAATCAGAGTGCATTTTCCAACAAATTCTATTCATCAACTTTCTGTAAAATAATTTAGATTTAAGAAAAAATAAGCATTGAAACAAAGGAATAAACACATAGACAATGAGAGAAACACTTCACCAAATAGTCCAATACATGAATCCTGTGAAGAATGTCCTTTTTATCACGGATCAACCCATCAAATGAAAATAGTACAATAGCTTTCTAGAATGAAAAAATAAACATGTCTTACTTCAAATGATGAAGTATTTATACAAATTCTAAACTAAAATATTTTGATGAATATAAAGCTTTGTTACAAATATCTTGAAACAAAATTCAATATTTATTAGAAAATATATATAAAATAGGCTAAACTCTTTAAAAAATATAAGTCGGCTGAGTGTTGGTGTTGTTTCTAGGCCTTTAAATGAGCAATGTTGTTTGTCCTACTGGCATATATGTTGTGTTGTCCCACTTTTCACTGCATTTTGTTTTGATGACTGTTGTGATGAATGTGCAATGTTTTCCTCTATCCTTTTGCTACTTATTGCTTAAAACGTGTTGGAAAAGTCCTTGTTGTCTTATTTTCCTTTGTTGCTTCTACTGTTATTTTAGTTTAATCATTTCCCCTATTTCATTAAATTTATCCATTTATAGAATAGTTAGGGTAATTTAGGATTTAACTTCAATGGGGAAGAGGAAAAAATATTTAATAACGTAGAAAAGAGGCTGATTTCTTTGGAAATTTCATTGTGATCCACATTGATGAAGGAAGCCAAGAGGGCCAATTCTTTTGAATTATGAATGGATGCACATGTAGGGGCCACGTGGTAGGTGGGGAGTGGAGGAAATGGAACAATAATCAAGAGTGGGATCAGGCGGGAGTAGGTATGTGGAAGTAGGGGAGTGCGGGAACAGAAGTGAGGGTGACATAACCAGGAGGATGTAATGGTTAGTTGACATGGAGTTGAGTGATAGGTGGAAAAGGGCATGAGACCATTGGTGGGAGAGAGTGTGAGGATGAGTGGTTTTCAGAAGGGGGCATGAGCAGTAAATGGTAAGTGAGGGGGGTGGGTTCGATCCCCTATGGAGTCTCCGTTTTGTTGTCAGGTTAATCTTCTATATGGACAGAGATGATCCCTCTAGCCCAATGAGTGAGTCTATCAACTTGAGAGGACAATCAACTAGACATCTTCCTAGATTATGATTGAAAAGTAGAACAAGAGAGGAGGCCTACCTTTCTCTAATGCTAATCTGATTCCCTTTGTTGAAATCCTTGAACTTCTTATCTCAAGGTATTGTTCTTGCTTCTTTCAATGCTTATGTACCTGGAAAAACAACCAAAAGCCAACAAAGCATACCAAAACCAATAGCAAATCCAATAATAATCTATTTATTTGATCAAGGAATGCTAAACAAATACATATATGAACATATATATTAGGAATATGAACCAACAATTGTATTATTATTTAAAGAATGAAGGGGAATCTTACAACCATAGTCTTTATGTTTAAAGGCTCTCCTTGAGTGGTAATCCAAGTCAAAGCCAATAAACTCTCCAATACTCTTTCTCCAGGTCTAATGAATGACCTTTAGCATAAGCTTAACATAAGGGTGCAAATGGACATTGATCAACCATTTGGGAAAGGTAGAGGGGAAACTTATAGGTTGGGAGAGGGAGTTGGACCTCCTCCAAAGATAGGATTAGGCCCACATATTAAGAAGGTAGCTCATAGGGATGAGACCAAGAGGTCAAATTAGGAGGATTCGAACTCATCTATGTGAAACCACCTCCAACTCGCCACTCTGAAAGCTTCTAGATCATGAAGCTTCTCATCCTCTTTGGGAAGAATTCCTTTTTGAGACTATCGGGAGTATGAGAGAGAACATAGTGATGACATCGCTAGCTTAACAAGGTGGAATAGGAAATCATTGGATTTTTGAGCTTCATCACGGTGATGATTCTTATTTTAGGGTTTCATGAGCTATTTCTTTAGGGAAAGCTCTAGATATTTTCTAAGCAATGTTAAAGGAGGAATCTGAGCTATATACATTGATGATTATATTGTATAATGATCATGTTTCGTGCACTTCAGGGTATGTCACAGGGAAGTGCAAGAGGTGTGACAAAATACTGTGTAACAAGGGGTACGAAATCATATGAGGGGGACAGGTAGTAGTGGGCCCCAGCAGGGAAACCACTTTTTCAGAACCCCCCCTTCACTGATAAAGAGAAACATGGCAGAGGGGATGAAAAGGCCTAGGAGTTGTCGATCTGGGTGGAGTCAATCTAGGCCATCTAGAGATGGGAGGTGTTTAGTTAATACACAACCTTTGAAAAGGGATGGACCTGACAACCCTTTAAATCCATTGTATAAAATATCACATCCATTGGGGGCTTTCATTTGATCACAATCACATCAGGGTCAAATGGAGGAGTTTTTTGAAATATGGGAATTGTGACTACACTCACAATTGACAGAATGGAAAGTTATCAAAATCAGTGGGCGAGTCTTATCGGAATTAGCGAGTGGGAGACTTATCATGTGAAACATGTGATTTTGATCACATAATTGCAATCAGCGAAGGGAAGAGTTTTAGGGGCACGACATTATGAGGATAGTGCAATATGTCATTGTGCAATTAATTTTAGGATGGGTCGTGCGGAGGGATAAAGGGCCAATTATATTGCGATAACACGTGGTTGGTGGGTCCTGGGTCTATTGCCTTGGGAGTGGTGTGGGGATTTATGTGATTTGATAGTTTAATAAAGAATGGTTTACTGCTAGAGTTTGAATATTAACCAGGTCAATGGAAACATAGCTAGAGTTTGGTAACATTTAAGTAAACAATGGATACTGGAATATAGTTATGGTTTTGGAATTATATGGGAAGTGGCTAGAGTTATACGAATAGAATGGAAATGTGACCAAGGTTAGAATGATATAATATGGGAATGCGACTAGAGTTGAAAATCATAGTTGTATTTTCAAATGGGAAAAAGTATCTTTTAACAGAGGATGCATGCATATACAATTCAAAACTGTAGCGGAAATAGTTCCTAGGTCTTTATCTGCTTTTGAAGTTCAAATTTGTTCTGGCCTATATTTCAATCCAGTAATTAGATTTGAGCGTAGGGTATACTATTGGAAAGCTGCTTCTAAGCACTTTATGATGAAAACACATGCAATCTAATCTAATCCAAACATTATCATGCAAAAATATCCTTAAATCCCAATACTTGGTGTCTCTTTAGAAATAATTCGCAGGATGAAATATTATTTACAACATCTCAAACATAATAATGATAATCTATAATCAAATGATCCTTTAAAAATTATAGGACCCTAACATTGCCAACATTTCCTTTTCATAAATAGGTTTGCGTAAATAATTTCCTTTGATTAGATGACTTTCAAAAGAAATGGGTCTTCCTTCTTGCATTAAAACAATACCAATTCCATTTCATGAGGCATCACATTCCACAATAAAGGTGTTTGTGAAGTCTAGAACAACTTTGACCGGTGCTTGGTAGATTGCCTTGGTTTATTCTGGAGTCCAAGAAAATGCATTTTTCTTCATTATTGTTGTTAGACGTGTTTCTATTTTCCCATAATTCTTAACTAACTTGCAATAATACCCTGCCAACCCGAGAAATCCTCGAGGATGCTTTATGGTTGTGGGGATTTTCCATTTCTTAATGGATTTAATTTTGTAAGGGTCTACCTTAACACCCTCATGACATACAATATGACCCAAATATTCCAGATCATGTACTCTAAAGAAACATTTGGAGTTTTTTAATATAATTGTTTCTCCTCCAATAGTTTGAGCACGTTGTCGATGCTATATGGATTAATGCATGCATGTTTGTGTCTGGAATACCCTCAAGGATCTTCTCAGGATCTAAGGAAGATCATTCAGATTAATTGCAACTAGCCCAAAGAAGCATATACATATCCATATTAATGCATGATATTCAAAGAAGGATGAAAGAGATTACCACATATCCTGATGCAATTTTGCTGGAGAACCTAATGTAGAAGAGCGGAAGACCCCTTTCCTATCTCTTAGACCAACACTTGCATATAAACAAGAAGGAGAGTAATAATACAACATATAAAATCTGATAATCAAAGTATCAATACATAAATATATGAAAACGAAATGCATCTAAGCTACTCATAAAATAATGGTACTAAATCAACATGTAAGAAATCACAACATCAGCACCATTGAGTAGACAACAAAACAATAGTTCTATATTATTAAGTAGGAAAGAATGGTTACAACCATCTGGTGAATCAATCCTCCATTAATCCTCTAGATCCTTTCTCTCTCTCTCTTCTTAGCCTCTTGGTAGTAAAGCAACTATCTCGCACAAAGGTTTGGCAATTAGTTGACAATCCTTTGACCTCTTTCATAATGCCCAAGCCTCCAATATAGAGATGATGAGAGGCTTATCCTTGCCAACTCTCTCATGAGTTCCCTTTGGGGAAAGCTAGGATGTTTCTTGTCTTTATTCTATTTCCCCTTCCATTAGACTCTATGACAAATGGAAATATCCTTAGACAGGTCGAAGGTAGATGTTTCTTGCTTTTTGGGATGACATTTGAGTAAAAAGTGGGATACTAGTTATTCAGCCCGCTCTTTTGACCTCTAAAATTTGTCAAAACGTGGCTAACATTGTCCCTTAGGAAACACAGTGAGTTACCCTAGGGAATAATGCCCTTGGCTCATGCATGGGGAGTGTTCTAACTCTTCCTACTAGTTCTTAGGGAGCGTTACCTTGGAAAATAGGCCTTTGAACTTGGTCATTTCTTCAGCCAAACTGTCTTTCTCCTCTGAGATCATGAGGAAGTCATTTTCTTGTATAACAAATGCCCCCTAAAGTGTGAGGTCATAGAAAAAGACAATGTCTGAAATACTCTAGAATTTATTGTAAAAAAGAGAGAGAGGATTAGTGCTTCAGGACTATAGGAAACCTGATGCAACCACATATGTTAAAAATCTAAAATCATGTCCTAAGTCGGGCATTCCCATGCTTAGTATCTCTGTCAGAGTGATTTCTCCAAAAAATAGGTATGACGATCATGCCCACTAATAAGCAAAATTTAGAACTGTGTCATCATATGATCATCCTAATGAGCTGTCCCTAAAAAAACAAATGCAACTTGGGAGAGGAAACAAGGTTGAGTGATGTAAGCCTCTACCCAAAGTCTTGATAGTCACTTTATCTCAACTACATCTTTTGACACATGTGAATTAAGGTGTTGAGGTTGAACATGTGTGAAATCATCTGATTACCAATCAATAACAAAAATTGTTAACAAACATGAGGATGGCCTTCGATAATGATGATGGTATCTAGGATGTGCAGTAGAATATAATGAGTTTGAATAATGATGTTGTCGTAAAAAACCCTTAGAATCATTCAACTGGGAGCCAATAATGAAAACTCCCAATTAAGCACATGGTAACCTACCACTAATGACTAAAAGTTCTAGGGTATTGATATTTTTCTGGATCTGCTTCCTAGACAGAGTATTGAAGTTGATAGGAAGAGACCTGTTAAAAGGTAGTAAATAATGTATCCTACATTAGTCGACACAGAATGGGACAAAAATGGTTGGTTTTAAAGATACATTTTGAGCAATGGCTCAAACATACAGAGGGCATGATGGAAGTATATGAGCAATGGTTGATACAAGAAGCAGAGGATAAAGGAATATCTTAACCAATAGAAAGATTGTTAGGATACATGGATGTAGGAACATCACAGTATATAGGCTAAACTCATAGGATGGTAAGGTTCATCTGAGAGGCTGAAAAAAATGATTTTTTTCTGAGGGAGTGCCATGTTTAAGGGAATGACTACTGCCAAAAAATATTTCTGAATATAGACACAGAGACATTATTGTGTCTAATTTTTCCCCATCTGATTAAGATTAATCAGTGTAGATGGGTAAACTTGGTGTTCCTTTCATATTTAGGGAGTCTAAAAATATCATAAAGAGAAACTCCAGGGGGGTCCCTTTGTCATAGTTCATAACTAGGTGCGACAAAGGTTTAATAATATACCAGTAAAATTCATTTTTTGGAAGCTATTCTATTGAGCCCGTATAAAGCGATAAACATATACTTGATAGATATTTTTCTCATTTTGTTATGAGTACGAGGGGACAAAGTAAACTCAATATTCTTCGTGAAATTTTAATGAGTCAAGCGAAGACAAACTCAATATATCTTCATCAAATTTTAATGAGTCAAATGAAGAAAAAATGATATATATATATATATATATATATATATATATATATATAGTTTAATGAGTGAGGAAAAATAGATAAAATAACTACTCATGCCTTCTTTATATATTTAACGAGCCTGAAGGAGGGAAAAACTTAGGGATTTTTTAATTTAAGAGCAAGAAAAAGTCCCAAAAAATAAAGTGCTCATATCCTCATCGTAGGAGTTTTACGAGCCCGAAGACAATAACTCATGGAATTTTTAGTTTAAAGAGTGAGAAAATATCCCATCAAAAGAAAGTGCTCATCTTGAGTGAAACATGATCAATTCTGCAATTCAACACTAAAATTGTTAGGTCCCTATAATATTAGTGATCCCCCCATTACTATTGTCATTGTATCCCTTATTTTTATTATTGTGCCCCTATTGTCCCCATATTGTTATTATTGTGCCCCATAGAATCCCTCTATTGTTATTTTTGTGCCTTTATATTATTATTGTTAGGTTGGCTTGGTTATATTGTGACCCCGTAGATTCCTATATATAGAAAGGAGGTTTTGTCATTTGAATCATCCAAGAATTGTTCATTTGTGTAATGTAAAGGAGGTTGCCCCTTCAAAGAGGCTTATTTCTAAGGTGTTTATTTATCTTTTCTATCCTTTTGTGAGTTGGTTCCATAACATTTGGTATCAGAGCTTTGGATTCTAGGGTTTCATTGCTCCAAACAGGTCATTGTGCCATTTTCGCTATAATTTTTTTTCTACGATGTTTCAGAAGCTAAAAAAAGCCCATTTGGGTCGAAATAGTTATGAACTTCGGGTCCAAATTTCTGAGCTTTTCTCGCTATATTTACAGAGATATGTTCTGAGGAAGTTGGAGTTTTTGCAGACTCCCGAATTACTTTCCAAACAAGTGACCTAGGGAAAATCGTCATAACTTTTGTTTTGAGCATCATATTGAAATATCATAAGAAATTTTAGAAAGAGGATGAAATCTAGTTTTCTGTGTATCGTTTTTAGGTACTAAGGTCGAAATAGTGACACGTGGCATGTCGTAAGAGTTCGCTCTACTGAACTAGTCTATAATCAGGTCACTGTGGGAGATTTGGCATAACTCTTCCTTGGAGAATCCAATTTTGATTAGACTGATGGAATTGGAAAGAGGACGTAGAGGGGTATTGTAGGTCACGATTTTAAAACTAGGAGATCCAAAATTACAGAGGTACATCAGATTCAATATCGAGCTACTACAAAGTGAAAAAAGGTGTGTATCTTTTTTTAAATTTTTGCATAAGCTTGGTTTGAAAAATTAGTTTGAAGGAATTCAAAGGGCATAATGAAGCAATATTATTGGTAATTGATGCCCCAAAGAAAGAAAATAGAAACACTGAGTAAGAAACTTGAAATCTCTAGCATGACTCATTTAGAAGAGGAAGAAATGCTACATGATACATCAATATTACGAAACCAAGTGCAACAAATTTCACTTGCACAAAAGGTAACAAAAAATAAGATGGATGTTTTAAAGAAAGACATAGAAGTTAAGATGTATGGTTTAAAGAAAGGCGTAGAAGCTAAGATGAATGACTTGGAAGCTAAGATGGATGACATGGAGGCTAAGATGGACAACGTGGAAACTAAGATGGATGGCATGGAAGCTAAGATGGATGGTGTGGAAGATAAGATGGGTGATTTAAGAAAGGCATGGAAGATTTGCAGACAAATTTCAAGACAAATTTGACAAAGTTTGTACAAGGAATGCTTACTAATGGTGAAAGGGTAGTAAAGGAAACTCATGATGAGAACAAAATAAATGTTAATCATGATTTCATAGACTCTAATGTTGGATCGAAGAACCACCATGTTCCAAAGATCGATGTGAGGAAGTTTGATGGCAAGTATCCCATAATGTGAAAAGACACAAAAGGTATGCATTGCAACTTTATATTTGGAACCAAATCAGTTTTTATGGTATCGATGGCTCTGCTCTCGTAAAAAAATTGTCAGTTGGGCTATTTTTACAGATGAAACGATAGCACATTATAAAAATACAAAAATAAACACTTTTTTTAGCCATGTGATAAAAATCTCAAACAAAAGGGTTCAATGATGGAGCACGTTGAGGACTTCCAAAAATTGAATAGAAGGGTAAAATATATTCTAGAGGAGAATAAGATTTATGTGTTTATAGGGACTTTAAAATATAACATCCAACATGAGGTTCGCCTTTGGGAAGCAGATTCATTGGAGAAGGCATTCAGGTTGGCAAGAAAAATGGAAAGAAAAATTATGGCAACAAGGAAGCCTACCATTCATAATCATAAAGATGGAAAGGTTACTACCCCTAGCCATCCACAACCTACAAGGTTGACACCACAACAATTGGAAGAAAAAAGAGCAAAAGGGCTTTGTTACAATTGTGATAGAAAATACACTAAAGGTCATAAGTGTGTCGAGAAGAAATTATTTTACATAGATTGTGAAAGGGAGGAAGAAAAGGAACAAGAAACATCAAAAGAAGAGGATGTACACCAGGAATAAACCTTAGAAAAAGAAGAAATGAATCCAACCATATCTTGTAATGCATTGGCTAGAATTACCACTCCTCAAACTATCAAGATAGAAGGGCATATCAATAGGAAAAAGGTAATAGTGTTGATAAGGAATTAAATTTCTTGTAAGATAGATAAGGAATTAAATTTCTTCCTATATCCAACACCAAAATTTCAAGTGATGGTTGTAAGTGGAGGAACCATAAATTACTCAGGAAAGTGCCATAATATAAATATATCCATGGGAGAATAAGTATTTAATAGCCCAATGCTTTCCATTCCAATGGATGGTGCTGATGTTGTACTAGGAGTCCATGGCTAAAATCCTTGGGTACAATAGCTTTAAATTTTCAAGAACGTTTCATGAAATTCTCTTCAGAAGGAAAGGAAGTTGAATTAAGGGGTATCATAGGGAAACTGGGAAAGATAATCAACTCTAAAAGAATGTCAAAGCTTCTAAAGAAAGAAAAATGAGGCATAATTGCACAATTATGTTCACTAGAGGTTCCCACATCGAAATCATCCATTTCTCCAAATCTCCAAAAAGTCTTGGACAATCATTCCAAGGTATTTGAGACTCCAAAGGGCATTCCGCCTATTCGTGATCATGATCATGCTATTAATTTGATTCCAGGAAGTGTTCCTCCAAACATCAGGCCTTACAAATATCCTTATGTCCAAAAGAGTGAAATTGAATGTATGGTTGCAGAAATTCTAGAGGCTAGTATAATTCAACCTAGTCAAAGTTCTTCCTCTGCTCCAGTAATATTAGTTCACAGGAAGGATGGATCATGGCACATGTGTCTAGATTATAGGGAGCTCAACAAGCTCACTATTAAAGATAAATTTCCCATTCCTGTCATTGATGAATTATTGGATGAATTGCGTGGTTTAATTTACTTCACCAAGTTGGATCTTCGTTCAGGATATAATCAAATTAGAATGAAGACTAAAGACATTCCAAAAATAGAATTTAGAACTCATGAGAGTCATTATGAATTTTTGGTCATTCATTTTTGCATTACTAATGCACCTTCTACATTTCAAGGTTTGATGAATTCCATTTTCATACCCATCCTTAGAAAATTTATGTTAGTATTTTTTGATGATATACTAATCGACATCAAGTCATGGAAGGATCATGTCCAACATGTTGACATGGTGCTCAAACTATTGGAGGAGAAACAATTATATGCAAAAATCTCTGAACGTTTCTTTGGAGTACAAGAGGTGGAATGTCTGGATCATATTGTATCTCATGAAGGTGTTAAGGTAGTCCCTAGCAAAATTAAAACCATTAAGGAATGGAAAATCCCCACATCCATAAAGCATCTACGAGGATTTCTTAGGTTGACAGGGTATTATTGCAAGTTTGTTAATGATTATGCGAGAGTAACAGCACCTCTAACAACATTATTGAAGAAAGATGCATTTTCATGGACTCTAGAAGCAACAAAGGCCTTTGAACATCTTAAAGAGGCAATGTGCCAAGCACCAGTCTTAGCTACACCGGACTCCACAAAAACCTTTATTGTGGAATGTGATGCCTCAGGAAAAAGAATTGGTGTTGTTTTAATGAAAGAAGGAAGACCCATTGCTTTCGAAAGTCGTCTAATCAAAGGAAAGTATTTACACAAAGCTATTTATGAGAAGGAAATGTTGGCAATACTACATGCACTCAAAGAAATGGTGACCCTACCTAATGGGAAGACACTTCAAGGTAAAAATGGATCATGATAGTCTTAAATATTTTTTAGAACAAATATTACCTTCATAAGAGTAGCAAAAATGGGTCACAAGGATGTTGGGTTATGAATTTGAAAGCATCTACAAAAAAGGTAAGCAAAACGTTGTGGTAGATGCACTCTCAAGAAAGGATGAGGATGTGGGAGCATTTCTTCACACCATTTCTATTATCCAAATAGATTGGATAAATGAAGCAAGGGATGGGTGGAGGAATGATGAGGAAGTGTGGGCACTCATTCAAAAGATACAACAAGATCCCAGTACATCTTATACATTTATCTGGAAAAATGATTCGTTATGGTACAAGGATCGGTTATACCTATGTAAGAATTCCCAGCTCAATCAAAAGATTCTTAGGGAATTCCACACCTCTCCCTTAGGAGGGCACTCAGGATTTCTAAAAGCTTACCATAGGGTTAAGAAGGATTTTTTTTGGGATGGCCTTATTGGATATTGAAAAGTTTGTGGCAGAATGTTTGGTTTCCCAACAAAATAAAGTTGAAACAATTAAGACTCTAGGACCATTAAAACCTTTATCCATTCCAAGCCAATGTTGGGAGGAGGTTTCAATGGATTTTATCATAGGTTTACCCAAGTCTGAAGGAAAAAGTGTTATCATTGTGGTAGTGGACAGACTTACCAAGTATGTAGACTTTTGTGCATTATCTCATCCATTTAAAGCGAGTACAGTTTCTATTGCATTTATGGAAACAATTCAAAAGCTACACTGAAACCAAAATATTATTGTAAGTGACAGAGATCCCATTTTCACTGGAAATGTTTAGAAAAAATTATTTTCTTGCCTTGGTACTCAGTTAACTCATAGCTCATATTATCATCCTCAATCTGATGGGAAAACTGAGATAGTAAACAAATTTTTGGAAGGATATCTTCATTGCTTTGTATATGATAAATAGACACAAGGGGTCAAATGGTTTCCTTTGGCTAAATGGTGGTATAACGCTTCCTTCCATACTACAAAAAAAATGACCCCATTTATAGCACTTTATGGATATCATCCACCATCCATCACATCATATTTAAGAGAAAATTCTAAGGTTCAAGTAGTGGAAGATCACATCGAGCATGAATAACAAGTTCTCCAACTCCTAAAGGATAACCTCACTTTGGCACAGAATAGAATGAAACATTAGGTAGATCAACATCACGGCGAAATAAGTTTTGATGTAGGTTATTGGGCATTCCTACGGCTAAAACCATATAAACAAATGTCCCTCAAGTAAGCTAAGAAGGGTAAAAAATTATCACCAAAGTATTATGGTCTGTACAAGGTGTTGCAAAAGATTGGTACTATGGCATACAAATTGGAGCTTCATGCATCTTCTCAAGTGGACCCAGTTTTCCATGTTTCATGCTTAAATAAGGTTATAGGTGACAAGCTTCCAGTTCAGACAATATTTCCAGAACTTGATGAGGAAGGAAAAATCATATTGGAACCTGAAGCAGTCAAAGAAACAAGAACTCGACAGCTACGAAATCGATTAATTTCAGAGTATCTCATCAAGTGGAAGAACTTAATCATTGAATATTCCACATGGGAGGATGATAATTTTATACAGAAGCATCTAGAACTACTCAAGCATCGAGGACAACACTTTTTTGAAGGACAGGGGCATGTTAGGTCCCTATAATACTAGTGATCCCCTCATTACTATTGTCGTTGTATCCCTTATTGTTATTATTGTGCCCCTATTGTCCCCATATTGTTATTATTGTTCCCCATAGAATCCCTCTATTGTTAATTTTGTCCCTTTATATTATTACTGTTAGGTCGGCTTGGTTATATTGTGACACCGTGTTATAGACATTTTTTGGCACTGCAACCCCAATCATACATGTCCAGAAACCAAGGGCATCTAAATCACTAAAAGTGTTGCTTCACACCCTAAAGGAACAAGGTCAGTTGACTACATCATCTCCTAGAAGTTCTCCACAAAAAACTACTAAGAACTGGTCAAAACTAGACCATACAGACTGCCCAGTGTAGAGGGTGTGATGCATCCCACCTGCTGAGAGTAAAAAGTGCGATGCATACTAGAAAGCCCTTCTATAGGGTGCGTTGGGCGAGAGAGGACAAATGGCAGAGACAGTTTGCAAGGTGGATGATCATGGAATCTTCTAGAAACTTCTCCTATGACACTTGCCTCTCTGAATTCACCCAGGGATGAGTAAGAGATCATCAATCTCCAAGTGGAATCAGACTATCAGAGAGAGGACACTAATCAAAATCCCAGAAGCTGACTCACCCCCCTGCAATCATCTATATATGGATTCCTCATCACAGAGATCCAGGGGGCTGGAATCTTGTATCTTGCAAGGAAGTGATGTTGGTTTCCTGGTGCAACATCATAGTGTTGGGTGATCTAAGATTTTCATGAGGTGAAGAAGGGCTTTCATGCTGAGAGGACGATGCTAGGTCAGAAAAATTGGTTGTAATCCTCTTTGCTATTCTTGATATTAATAAATCTATTCATGTTTTCCTCCACATTCTTGTATGTTTGATGATATATGCATTTGTGTGGTCAATATATATCTGGTCCTGTATTGTTTATGACTGTAGATCTCTATTCTTCGATAGTATTATGCTGCTTTGATCCCACAGGTGCTCTTTGAAGCTAGGAAGATGAAGGAGGAGAAACAAAGATCTATCAGAAGGGAAAGGAACCAAGTGCAAGACTGAAGTTGGTGTCCTTTGTTCCCCTCTTATCTACTTCTCATAAAGGAAAGTGAAAGTAGTTTTAGTTTGTTTGTTTCTAAGATAGCTACTAGTCTTAGTGGGACTAGCAGCTCCGAGTGGAAGCTAGATTTCCTGATAACAAAATGGTGACTCCTCTGGGGACCAAATAGATTTTTTGCTTGTCTTTATTTGTTTGTTTTATAAACTTATAGACGGAGCCTGAAGTCAAGCCAACTAGCCTTCGAACTGCATTTGCTATGCAAGTGCAAAGTAGATCAATGCTACTTCAGTATATCTATGGGTTTTGTTTATAAACTGAAAAATCAATTTGAAAACATTCTTATTGCCCTAGTAGTGGCTCTAGTAACCTCATGAGATCAACCCTTGTGATTTATATTTACTGAACATCACTTACTCGGCCTAAATCCTTGAACTAAGCTGCAAACTGTGACCAAGAACCAAGTTGAAATCGCATCCCTTGACCATCGCACCTTCTTCTCTTGAGAATTTGGATGCATCGCACCTCCCGTGTGTAGTAGGTGCACTACATCACACTTTCCCTGTGTTACAGGTGCGCTGATCAGACAAGACCTCTTCTGGTTCCATATTTTGGTTTTTGTTTGTTCAGTCTCTTCAACTTTATTCAGGAGTTTTTCTTTCTGTGATCAGTATATCACTGTGGAAACCCCCATCCTTTCCATCATTATGCCTCCATTGTGCAAATAACTATAAATGTTTTTGTGTATTTTGCACCATTTTCAGTTCTCTTTTACAAACAAGTAGCGTAATCGAACTGTCGTTTCTTGATTTGGAAGTGTTGCAAGTGTTGTTTTCAGTCATAGAAGAGAATCCTTCTATTCTTGATGATTGATTATACTGTTACTCTTGTATTTGATTTGAATTAGTGGTTTTTCAAGTTTCAAAAACAATTTTCAATTCAAAATCGCAAAGTGTCGTCATTATCTTTCTTTCGTATTTTGAAGAAAAATTGTTAGTACTGTCACTTTCAAAAGATAATTCAGATTTGTACTTAGAATTCTTCTTGTCATTCTCACATTAAGAAGGCTGAAAACAAATACATGCATGTGCATTTGCATTTATACTGCTTGTTGGTTTGATTTAGGATAGT
>APFE031649442.1:0-28331 GCA_000404065.3 Pinus taeda | reverse complement strand
CCCTGGGTCACTCTAGGCCCCTATCCTACCTCCATATCCATTCATGCATCTTCCCTCCCTCACCCATCCTCTAAAATCCAATTTTTAAACATCTTGTAGAAATTTCTGAACATCCTGTAGAAATTCTTGAGCATCCTGTAGAACCCGTGCAGACTTCCTGTAGAAGCTCACAAATGAGGTTTCTTGATAGCCAAAATTTTTGAAACTCTCTGGAAGGGTGTTAGGGACTCCTTAGGCCCTGTCTGAACCTTCCCAACCTTTTCCAAGGATTTCTCCTCCTTGATCCACCCCTGCACAGTAAAGAACAGTGAAAGCATATGCATGATGAAACTGACAATTTAATAAAAAATACAAAAAGATGTTTTCTTAGGATAGAGGTAGTCTAGACACATGTATTTTACCTTCATATAATTAATGGCATCTCTTTCAGTAGTTTGTATTCTCTTCTTTGCATCAGTAGGACTAGCCGGTAGAATTAGGGTTTGCTAGGGTTTGCGCTTTCCTTCAGTTTTTCATTCTCTTTTTGCAAATAGATTAGCTTCCTTCGAGTTAGCTTTCATCCATAAATTAAAAGGCTTCTTATAAGAGCTCATAGAAGTTGGCTTAAGCTCCTAGCGGACTTGTGCCAGCTGACCAATTGACAGCTGCGACAAGAGCTAGTACTTGTGCATACAACACCGTTGCTTCCAAGTTTGTTACTAACTACCGGGTTGATAAAAGTAAAGAAGGGAGTCCAGGAGTTGTAGCATTATTGCTGTAATACTGGAGCCCACCATATTTTTGGCGTTGTTGCTGGGGAAGCGTCAGGGTATTGGTGATTGTTGCCTTTCTTTTATTTTCTCCTACAACCTTCTGCTACGTAGTTTATTTCATTTCCATTCTGCAATTTCATTTTCACAAAAGTAGAGTAGACATTTCCTGGTTTCATAGATTAGCATCTCAATTCTGCAAGTGTAGATTAGCATTTCAATTCCCCAATTTTAATTCTGCAAAGTAGATTAGTCCTTTCCTGCTTTCATTTCAATTCCGCATTTTCATTTCAACAAGATAGTTAGTTGCAATTCAATCTATTTTAGTTTTGCAGGTACCAGAAGAAAAAACAAAAGCAAACAAAAGTCCTTCCATTTCATGCCTCGTAGGAACAGAGATAAAACTGGCAAATTCTTAACCAACACCCCCACCACATCACTGAGTCAACCTTCTCTCTTCTCTGGTGACAGTGAGCCAGAAGAACCTATAGGTGAACCTCCTCAGATATACAAAGATCCTATAACAGAAGAAGAGTTAGAGAAAACTTCATCTGAAGCCATGGTTGAAAACCGAAATGGTAGAAGAGAAGATGAGAGAATAGAAGGTGCCTTTCCCATCCAAGAGACCAATGGAGACATAAAAATGAAAAACATAAGTCCCTCTGCTTTACCTTACTTCCATGGATTGACTACTGAAGACTCTGATACATTCCTGTTTGAGTTTGTTGTCCTTTGTCAAACTTATGACTATGCTGAGGATGAGAAAAAGTTGAAACTCTTTCCCTCTACCCTCAAGGACGCAGCATTACGCTAGTTCATGGGGTTACTTGGAAACAGTATCACCACTTGGGCTCAGATGCAGCAAGCTTTCAATGCCAAATACTGGGACCACTGTAGGTCCAAGGAAACCAAGGGAGAAATCTTTTGAGTGACCATGGGAAGCGATGAGTCTTTAGAAGATTACGAGGAAAGGTTCCAACTTAGTTATAAACAGGCCAGGTGCACACTTGACGCGGAATCTCTGAAGCTGGTTCTGCTCCGAGGAGTCCCTGAAGACCTTCTGGACACCCTTAACATGCTGGCTAGAGGGGACATCTACCAAATACCTTATGAGGACATAAAGACCATGTTTAAAAAACCATTCTAGGTCGGCCCAGAAGATAGGTAGGGGGAATCATCTTTCAGCTAGTACCACCTTCTCCAAGCATGCGTTTACTAACCAGATGGAAGACCTCAAGAGTGAGATGAGATAGACCATTGCCATGCAACTTGATACCTTCTGAATTTAGCAAAAGAAAGAGGAAGTTGAGAGGGATTTAGCCATTTTTGTCCTAGATGCATGAGGAAGCATCCCAAGAATGAGCGCCCATTGCACTCAGTAGAGCTATGTTTCATTTGTGAGGAAGACCACCCCACCAACCAATGCCCTACCTTGCCTGGATTTAAAGCCATGTACCTAGGGACTGAGCCGGCTACTGAACCTCTCTACTTCCTCAACCAAAGGAGGTGACATGGACCTAGACCTCACTAGCAGGGGATGTAAGGGACATCCCAAGCTTATTATAACCCCAACCAATCCGCTCATATACATTCTTGGGGCCCCCCTACTGATCCTTCGTGGTCCGCACCTCCTCTGTGGTCTTATCCATCTCCATACCATACTCAACCTCCTTTTCATTCGTTTCAACCTCAACCGGGATGGATGCCCCAGTACAACACTCCTCCCACCATTTTTCCTCCACCACCGGCTCAACCACAACCATTACCTCCTGCTCCTCCAAGACAACCCCAGATGCTTGCTCAACCGAACCCGAACCCCAACAACAAACAGGCCCAGCCGATATATACTGAGGAGATAACATGCCCTACCTATGCTGTGGAGATCCAGGAGATTAACCTGTGATATGGGAAGGTCCTTCCAGAGCGCCAACCTCCTCCCCTAGAGTAGGAGGAAGAGAAACAGGAAAGTGAACCCCAAGCCATTCCACCCTTTCTTGAGTGACTCACAGTAACCACACAACCCAACCCAGAAGAGACTGAGCTTCTGGAAGAACTCAAGCAGTTGTGTGTGAAAATACCACTTCTCGAGGCCATAAAAGATGTACCGATATACAAAAAATTGATTAAGGAGAAGTGTTTCAGGCACCCAGGCAGGCGAAAGAGAGATGCCTCAACCATCAATGTCATAGGACAACTGTCTAATCTTATGTTGGGGCAAGTAATCTGTCCAAAGTATTTGGACCCTGGGAATCTTGTAGTTGATGTCCACATCAATCGCACCATCACACCCCACACCTTGATTGATCTAGGGGCCGTCATTAATGTGATGACCAGGGACACCATGCTTAAGCTCAACCTTCAGAGTTCCTTAAGGAAGACCTCGATAGTGCTGCAATTTGCAAACCGCTCCACTGTGACTCCCGAAGGGATTGTGGAAGATGTATTGGTCTTTGTTGACTCCTAGGAGTACCCTGCGCACTTCTTGGTCCTTCAGCCAAAGGCAAAACTCACTCAATATCCCCTCATTTTGGGAAGGCCTTGTCTAGCTACTACGGATGCTTACATCAGCTGTCGAGCAGGAAGCATGACCATCAAAAATGGGCCTATGTCCAAACAGCTGGTCCTATACCCTCCTGGCCAACCTCTGTTAGAACATGACTTACCCCTCTGGTTGGAAGAAGGAGAAGAGGATGAGGTCTACTCTGCACCATTATGCACAGTAGAGGCCACCAGGGGAGGTCCTTAAACCGAGGATGATTTAATTGAGAATTTAATCCAAAATCCTCCCCTCCGTGCACTATCCTTGGAGGAGTTGGTGGAAGATACCCAAGCCAGTGCTTTAGTGGACCTATGTGTGACTAATCCGACCACTCCTAGAGTTAAGAATGTGGAGTTTTGCCTTGAAATAACTTTAAAGATCATCTCCTCTCTCTCTCCCTCTCAGGAAAAGGAGCTATGCAGCCTCTTGACCCACCATTTGGAGGCTTTTGCCTGGAACTACAAGGAAATGAAAGGAATCCATCCTTCGGTCTGTACCCATCATATTTACATTAAGGAGGAATGTAAACCAGTCAGGCAACCTCAGAGGAGAATCAATCCATCCCTTAAGGACATTTTTAAAGAAGAAGTGCAAAAATTGTTGGATGCAGTATTCATCTACCCCATCTCGGACAACGAAAGGGTTTCCCCTCTAGTGCTGGTACCCAAGAAAATGGGAATTCGAGAATCTATGTGGACTACAGAGAACTGAACAAAGCCACCAAGAAAGACCACTTCCCTTTGCCTTTCATAGATCAAGTGTTGGATGGACTAGTAGGAAAGAAGTTTTTCTCTTTCCTAGATGGGTTCATCGGGTATAATCAGATCCAGATCAGCCCGGAGGACCAACATAAGACCACCTTCACTTGTCCATGGAGTACGTTTGCCTACCGAGTCCTTCCCTTTGGGCTATGCAATGCCCCTGCCACTTTCTAGAGAGCTCTACTGAGCATCTTTACCGAGCTGGTTCATGATTCAATGGAAATCTATATGGATGACTTTACTCCTTACACGTCTAGCTTCCAACAAGCCTTGTCCAACCTGGGAAAAGTTTTAAGCAAGTGCATTGAGATGAACCTGTCCCTCAACCCTGAAAAATGTGAATTCTTGATGACTGAAGGGACCGTGTTAGGTCATACCATTTCCTGCCAAGGATTACAGGTGGATCCTAATAAAATTGTTATCATCAAAAAGGTTCCACCTCCTCAGAAGGTAAGAGATGTTTGGAGTTTCCTAGGCTTAGCGAGATATTATAGAAGATTCATTAAGGACTTCATTAATCTAGCCTCGCCATTGTTTGGCCACTTAGCGAAAGATGTTGAGTTTAAATGGACTAATGACTGTCAGAGGGCTCTGAATGGCTTGAAGGCTAAGTTAGTGTCCGCCCCAATTTTGAGAGGCCCAAACTAGGCCTTACCTTTCCACATTCACACTAATGCCTCAGACAAAGCCATAGGGGTAGTCTTAGGACAAGTTGAAGAAAAAATTCCATATGCCATATACTTTGTCAGCAAAAACTTATCCAAGGTAGAAATGAATTATATTGTAACTGATAAAGAGTTCCTGGCCGTGGTCCATTCCCTAAACAAGTTCCAACACTACATCACTGGCTATCAAATATTTGTTCATACTGACCATGCTGCAATTAGATATTTAATGAATAAGCCTGATGTGAATTTTCGTATTATTAGATGGTTACTTTTGTTGCAGCAGTTTGATTTGACTATTATTGACAAACCAGGTAAACAAAATGTTGTTGCGGACTTCTTGTCTAGATTGGATTTTCCTACAGGTGAAGAAGGAACAGTTGATGACCAGATGCCAGATGAACATCTATTTGCTATCTCAGTACTCTCTGCATGGTTTGCTGATATAGCAAGCTACCTGGTCTCAGCACAGTTCTCTCTGCATCTATCCTCAATTGAGAAGAGCAGAATCATGAGGAAGAGTGCCTCATTCACTTGGATCAGGGGCAACCTGTTCAAACATGGCCCTAATCATATCTTAAGGCGTTGTGTTAGAGAGGAGGAAGTCTTTGACATCCTCCTAACCTGTCACGATGGGCCCTGTGGAGGACATTTTGCAGCCAAGAGGACTGCCTTCCAAATTCTACAAGAAGGCTACTATTGGCCCACTCTTCATCAAGATGTTAGGCGATATATCAGCTAATGTGACCGATGCCAGAGGATGGGGAAACTGACTCCAAGGGACAAAATGCCTCTCCAACCTCAAGTGACTCTTGATCCATTTGAGAAGTGGGGTATGGATTTTGTGGGTCTTATCAAACCTCCCTCAAGGCAAGGGTCTTACATCATTGTGTGCACAGAAATTTGACAAAGTGGGTAGAAGCCAAGGCAATCAAAGTAGCGACAGAAGAAAAGGTGGCTGAGTTTTTAAGAGAAAACATCTTCTACAAATTTGGCTACCCAAGAGAGTTAGTCACCGATCAAGGATGCTAGTTCACCTCCAACTTCATTGAAGACTTGCTTGCTCATCACAATATCAAGCATAGGACTTCCACCCCATATCATCCTCAAGAAAATGGGCAGGTGGAAGTCATCAATAGAGCATTAGAAGGGATTTTGACTAAGGTGGTGCGTAGTACCAGAAAGGATTGGGCAGATTGCCTGGTTGAGGCCACTTGGGCCTACAACACCACTTGGAAGCCCACAACCAGTTTCACACCTTATGAGCTGGTCTATGGGAAGAGAGCTTTGTTGTCAATCAAGTTCGAGTACAACACATTGAGGATGGCAACTCAGCTGGACCTATATCTCAGCTATGCTCAACAAGAAAGGTTATTGCAGCTGAATGGGTTAGATGAACACCAAATGCAGGCCCTACTCCACTTAGAAGTGGTTCAACATCAGAGGAAGATATGACTGGCACCTTAACGACAAACAATTCCAGTTGGGAGATTGGGTGCTGCTGTATGATTCCAGACATAAGGATTTCAAAGGGAAGTTGAGGACAAGATGGCTAGGACCATATGCAGTCGAGAAGTGTAATGACAATGGTTTTGTCCTTATCCGAACCATTGATGAAGAAGCCATTCCCATGCTCGTCAATGGGCATCAACTAAAGATCTACAGGAAACCTATTTCGAGGCAAGAGTTCATCGAAACTGTGGAAAAATCAGTGTTGTTCATAGAGAAGGGTTATGCCTCTGTTTTGGCCACACCCTGAGCATCATCATATAAAAAAACTAAAAAAAATAAAAAAATAAAAATATACAATAAAAAAGATCCTTGGGTGAAAACCTCTCTGAGGCACCCAAGGCATATGGTAGGGGTGAAAACCTCATTGAGGCACCCTTGTTGTCTCTATGAAAATAAAGAATTAGACTAAAAAGATCCTTGGGCGAAAACCTCTCTGAGGCACCCAAGGTAGATAGTAGGGGTGAAAACCTCATTGAGGTGCCCCTGTTGTCTCTTAAAAAAAAAATTAAAGGAGAGAGAAAAAAAAAGAGAAAAAGAAAAAGAGAAAAAATAAAAAACAAGGAAGAAACAGAGAAAAAACAAGTTTAATCCCTGGAAATTGTTGCAGGTTGTAGGGTCACAATGCAAAAAGGAGGCCTCCCAACACAAGGAAAAGGGTCCCTACCAAGCTACCGGGCATCCCCACATGCACTCCCTCCATCAACACTCATTTTTTAAAAAGTTTGGACACAATCTGGTCGTGGTTCAACCTTCTACAGGAAGCTACAGGACTTTCCATAGGAAGTTCTGTATTTCTACAGGAAACATCCTGTAGAGCCTTTGCGAGGGAAAAAATTGATTATGGGGAAGGATTTGAAGCTTGAAGTCTGTTGAGGAGGCATGCAACCACTCTTTTCTTCCACCCTCCACTTGTTTCATCTCCTTCCACCACCATTTCCACCATCTAGTCAAATATACATGCACAGTCATACTAGAACCCTGTTTTCTCAGATAAAAATTTGTTTTTTCAATTGAAAAATAAAGCATGCAGAGGCTCGCACACTTTACTTGTCAAGGCGACCTCAGGACCCTTCATCCGTGAACGCAACTTCATTTATTTCAGCATGCACCCTAGGAGGAGAAACGACTACAGGATGTCCTATAGGAATCCTGTAGCAGCTGATCCGGCTGGATCACATACCATGGAGACACCAACAGCTCGCATCAAACGAAGCCAGTGCATGCAGCACTCACCACTAGAAAGTCGAGTCTCGCGGTCTCATAGCCAGCAGCAGCCAATGGAAGAGGAGCTCCAGCACCCGTGCATGAAGCAACAACAAGCAGATCTAGCATTCCTCATCCTGAAACTTGAGAAACACCACGTCCATGACCGCATATGTAAGTGCCTAACCTTATTTTGTCAAATTACATAAACTATACTCTAAATTTGCATGACTGTGAGAACGGGTGGATTGAACAAGTCTGGTAGCCATTCAACTGGCTACCCATAGCCAGTCAGACAGCCTCGTAGGATCCTAATGGGCTTGGTTATGACGAAAAGATAGGCCGTTGACACGTGGGAAGTGTCCAGTCGGGGAGAATCAACAATATGACAAAAATAGCAGTGGTGAATGCAGAGGGAAGGATTCAGCGGTTAGGGACACGCCGAGGAATGATGGTTGTGACGTTAGCCAACGAATCAGTCGGGATAGCTAACCCCCACGCCATGAATTCTACAACAATTCAAAATTGGCCGGCCGAATAACTCATGATAAACTGCTGTCATTTTCACTTACAACTGTTTTACAGTCGAGTACGCATCCTCCTCCTCTGCGAGTTGTTAGCCTGAGCTTCTTGGTCTATTCCAATGTCCTCCCATAGCTCAAACTCGTCCAGGACCACCATAACTTCCTCCAAAAGCCGGGAAAGATTCCTACAGGAAGCTGCACTACAGGAAATCTAGCATACGAAGGAGCTTAGACTGTTCATGTCGAGGGTGGCAATTCTCAGTGAGGTAGGCCCGAACATAACTTTCCCATACAAAATAGTTCAAAAGGTGGTGAATTCGATGTGCTGAGGGGGTAGAGAAAATGTAAATGCAAGTCTGTCTATGAATCCAAAACCTGTTTCCTTATCGTTGCATGAAATTGTCTTCGTGGTTTGCATCCAAGATTTTCTCCACGAGTCTTGAGTTAACATCCTCCTGTAGAAAAGTTGAGACATTGTCAAGGCTAACCGGTGGAAAAAATGTGAATTTTATATGACTGTGTGTATGTTGGAGATGTAGCTTTGTGCTTTATTTAGAGAAATCTCAAGTCCTCCTTCTATATATGAGTAGTCAAGTTTTAAAACAGGGGAATTGATACGAAGAGGCCTGCAGATACCATTTTCAATGGTGTTAGAAGGAAACACACCTAGATTTCCCTTTCTACTCAGAGCGCAAGCAAAATCAGAGTCTTTTTCACCATGCTGGGAGGGTTTATCAGAAAAAAACCCTCGGACTCCAAGAAATTACGGGAAACCCCTGAGGTGGTGGACCTATTTTCCCGTGCACATTAGATGACATTCTGTGACAAGCTTCAAGGTCACGATGATGAAATTACAGAATAATTCCTAATCTCCCTAAAGCCAAAGTCAAAGACTCTAGCCACTGTCAACTTCAGAGGATTGACCCTCAGACTCACCCCATAGCTCATTTGCAGATTCACTGATCTATCGATGGGGGTACCCTGGGATAAGGAGGAGAAAAAACTGGGTGAAAAAGCAAAAAAAGAGTTCTTCTTGCCAGAGGAACAATTTTCAGAGGACATGAATGGAGTCTGAAGAACCAGCCTACAGTCGTTCTGGAGTGAAGTTAGCCTCCAAATTATGAAATATATTACGTGTGAGGGGCCATTTAACATCGTGTATGGTTATCATTTCCGATTGCTAACAGAACTCAGGCAGCAAATGGACCTACCCTTAGAACAAAAATTGAGCATTCCCTACTTCCTTCTGCAATCCATGATTGAGTGTGCCACAAAGCTGAGGGAGGGGACATCAGACCAACTGGCCCATCATGGGCTTATCAAGCTCCTCGCAGAAGATGCACTCCATACTTACACTATCCCTCTCTCATGGGAGATTTTTCGAAATATGTCTAAGGATGATGACATCTTAATTTTGGCCGAGGAGCTCACTTCCTCCAGCAGCAAGGAGAAGGAGAAAACTCACGCAGAAAAGAAAGCTAAAGGAAAAGAAACCTAGGGCAAACCACCAAAGAAAGAACAAAAAGAAACACAAGAAAAAGGCCAAGCTGCTGAGGCCAAGACAGTGGGTGGTAAAATAACACAAACACCCAAGGAGAAAAGGTTGCAGAGCAGGGAAAAAAGGACTGGGAAATTCCAAACCAGTGAAGGCACCCCTAAGGCAGCCTCAGCCAAGCTAAAGGAAAAAGCACCCTCAGCCAAGCAGGCTAAAACAGTGCCATCTTCTCCTATAGGAATCCAGAAGGCCATTTCTACATGAAGTCTAAAAAAGGCTTCTACAGGAAGCCAGAAACCAGCCACTATAGGACTTTCTACAGGAAGTTTGAAAAAAGGAAAGAAGAAGGAGAAATCGGCCAAGATTTTAACTAAGGGGGCAGCAAATGTGTTGGCCACCCTAAGCACATCTCCCAAGCAAAAGGAAAAGCGAAAGAGGGAGATTCCTCTGTATTTTAAGGCAAGGAGGAGTGTGAGGATTAAGAATAGCAAACCCCAACCTCCATCAAAAGAGCCAATCACAATTGTGGATGCCCCTACCACACCAAAGGATAGGTCCCCCTCCAAGGCATCCATCACTTATGAGCGGCGGAGCCCAAAAAAATCCACATGGAAGGAAAGGATGGAGAAATTAAACTCGGAGGCCTCTCTAGAGGATGTCGAGGCCGTTCTATAGGAAACTTTGGCTAGGCTGAAAGAGACTGAATAGATGGAGGAAAGAGCAGCCAAGTCATCATAGGAGGAGGAGAAGACCGATACCATCATGGAAACAAGCCCCCAGCCCATCTTGGGCTCTTATTATAACTTCTCAGAGGCCGGAAAAATAATTCCTCAAAAATTCACAGTGCCATTGTTTCTAGCACTAGAGGAAGAAGGAGTACGAACCCACACTTGGATGAAGATCGTTAAATCCAAGAGGGTAGCAGATATAGGGCCTCTAGAGGAAAAGCTCAAGGAGACCCAAAGAGAATTGGCAAGAGTACGGCATGTGGAAAGCTCCCAATAGGCCAATTTAAGAGAAGAGAATGAGCTGCTTAGACAACAGCTACAGCTATAAGGACAGAGGAAAGAAGAGGACACGGTAGCTAAGGACACCATAGCAGGGCCTCAGGGAAAAGGAGGAATGCAGGCTGATCTTGAGGAACTAAACCGGCAACTATAGGAAATGGAATTGCAAGCAGGGATAGAGATACAATCTCTAAAATAGCAGATGCAAGAAAAGGAGGCACAACTGGCCTGTAAGGCCAGTTAGGCAATGGAAGCTCTGCAATGTAGGCAGTCGACCAAATCTTATGGCCTATACCTCAGGGATTAGTGGCTGCAATTCCAAATCAACACATTGGCACAGAGGGGTATCTCCTAAATCCAAAACCCCCAGCAGTTCATGGCTTTATGTAGCAACAGTTCATCAGAAGATAAGGCTAAGGTATCAGAGTTTTACCTTCATAATTTGGCCCTTCCAAACATAACCTCGTGGGACCCCAACATAGAAGTAGGGGACATGCAGCTGATGGCAATGACCTCATGGTTAAACCACGAAGAAAAGAGAGCGGCAGAGGTCATAAATGTGATGGACCGAGAACTACACGAACCACTACTGATTAGAGCATAGCCAGGGGACCCCAGAGCATTGATATCCGCCCACTAGCGCCTAACAACCAACTTTCAAGCTTTATTAGAGTACATGGATCGGTAGGCTCAGGGCATAGCACACTTTGAGGATATGGAGCGATTATTGGGGGACAATTGTATTCATGCTTGCACCCGTAGGTGGAAAACATTGTCCCACAACCTCAAAATCAGGGAATATCACACTCCAACTAGGATGAGGGAGGCCTTGTCACGAGTTCCTCTCTACAAAAAGTCTATGCAGAACCTCCAGGCCACCTCGATAGCCGTCAAGTTAAGTTCGCGTTTGCTTTTGGGATTGTTAGAAGGAGGCATAGAAGAAGAAGAGCATAATCAGTGGGAAGAGGTGGAAAGGAAGGATAGATTCCATGACAGTGAAGAGGATACTACTTCAAAAGCCTGGGATGTGAGGGAGGCGATCAAGGAAATTAAGGACAAGGAGCTGGACTAGTTGCTCAGAGGATGAGAAACCCTTTTAGCAAGGGGGTGATGATGAGCCCCAAATTGGGTAACTTATTGGGCTCATTTGGCCTAATTATCCTTGTTCAGTCCTTGTTGAATCCTTCATTTTTCATAGCTTATGCATTATTTTTCAGTATGTTTATGTCATTTGTACGAATAAGGATAGTCACTCATCATAGGTGGCTAACACATGCTTATTTTAGGTTTTTTGAAACATGTTGGAGCAAAACCGAGCAATCATTGGCTAGAAGACAGCCAAGCTTGAGGTGAGGATTCATAAGAGGGTTGTCTATGACATTAAATAACCCTTCCTTGGGATCCTAACCCCCAACTTTGACCTCCAAAGGCCACTAAAAATGGATCTTGAAGGCAGCCAAACAGATTTTGGGAAAAAGGGTTGTCTACTCACAGTTTGGGCAGCCAAGTCCCATAGATTTAGGAGGCCAGCTAGGACCCTAGTGGTGTATAAATGATAAGTCCTCAGCCTTCGTAAGGGACTTTTGAAACCATTGCATATTTTTCACTACAGTGCTATTAGCCTTAGCTTGTTCTCTTGTAGCCATTTTGGAATAACTCTTGACTTATGACTATTCTTTGATAATGAGAAGTAGTCCGATTTTATATCAACTCTGAGTTTTCTATAGGAGCCATAGCTCTTAGGTTTGGGCCCAACCTGAGAGACTAGGGTCTCCTTTATGTATTGTTATCATTCCTTTATGCATCGTTGTTTTCCTGTTATGCATTTGAAACATATTTCTGATTAGGCAGATTTAGTTGTGTTGATTAAATAGTTCACTGTTTATGAATAGAATTTATTCATATGTTTAAAATAGATTGGTAGGATAACAATAGGAAAAAAAAACTCCAAAAAATGGTCAACAACACTTTCGGTTTCACTTCTGCCTTATTGGAACACGGGCTGGAATTGAAGTTACCATGCTGTCCCAACAAAAACACTAGTTTGCTTTACCATGCAATCCTTAGTGTATTGTTTCCATTTGCAGAAGTTGGTTATGCATTTAGATATCTAAAATGTTTCATTGCATAGTTGACATACATGGTTCTCTTTCAAATAAAGTTGTTGTTCATTCATTTTATTGTCAGTTAGATTAGATTAGCTAGGACTTTGATTATTTGTAAGACTTTGTTGATCCAGTTGAATGCACACTGTGCAGGGCATCTCTACCACTCTTTCATCCACCTAAGCTTCATTAGAGCCATATGTTCCATCTCCAAGCTAGGTTCCTCGTCTCACACCTGTCCGTTTGCCCACATAACGCTACCTTTTTGTGCAATCATTGGTTCAGCCTTCTTTGAGCCAAGTCAGCCTTCTACACCTTCTCACCACTCCATCCACCAGTCCCTGAGTCACTCCAGGCCCCTATCCTACCTCCATATCCATTCATGCATCTTCCCTCACTCACCCATCCTCTAAAATCCAATTTTTAAACATCCTGTAGAAATTTGTTAACATCCTATAGAAATTCTTGAAAATCTTGTAGAACCCCTACACACTTCCTGTAGAAGCTCACAAATGAGGTTTCTTGATAGCCAAACTTTGTGAAACTCTCTGGAAGGGTGTTAGGGACTCCTTAGACCCTCTCTCAACTTTCCCAACCTTTTCCAAGCATTTCTCCTATTTGATCCACCCCTGCACAGTAAACAATAGTGAAAGCATATGCATGATGAAACTGACGATTTAATCGGAAATACAAAAATATGTTTTCTTAGGATAGAGGTAGTCTAGACACATGTATTTTACCTTCATATAAGTAATGGCGTCTCTTTCAAGTTTGTATTCTCTTCTTTGCATCAGTAGGACTAGCTGGTAGAATTAGGGTTTTCTAGGGTTTGCACTTTCCTTCAGTTTTTCAATCTCTTTTCGCAAATATATTAGCTTCCTTCAAGTTAGCTTTCATCCATCAATTAAAAATATTCTTCTAAGAGCTCATAGAAGTTGGATTAAGCTCCTAGCAGACTTGTGCCAGCTGACCAACTTACAACTGCGACAAGAGCTAGTACTTGTGCATACAACACCGTCGCTTCCAAGTTTGTTACGAACTACAGAGTTGATAAAAGTAAATAAGGGAGTCCCAAGAGTTGCAGCATAATTTCTGAAATACTGGAGCCCACCAGCATCCATCATATCCACTCCTAAGAGGCATAGGAGAAAGAGCCCAACAAAGACAAGTAGAAAAAATCTCAAAGTACAGATTGTAGAGACACTTTATACAGGGAAACAAGTAGAAGCATAATTGAAAGATTGGAAAAAGAAGCATTGGAAAAAGAATCATACTTTGATAATGTAGAGGCCACATAATTTGGCAAGGATACACTGGAACTAGAAAAAGAGTTGCAACTGAGTAAGATGAAAGAACTGGCGGATCAACTAGAAATAAAAAGGATACTAGAGAAGCACTTGAAGAAATAAAACAAAGCATATAAGAATAATAATGTAAATTTGGTCAGGGAAAATGAAAAACTAAATGAGGTAGGAAAATTGAAAAGAAAGAATGATATTCTTTGCAAACAGGATTTCAAGTGGCTCAACAATAAAAACATGCAGAAAAGCAAAGTATGAGAAACAAAAGGTTAAAGCTACCAATTACAAGGAAGAACGGTACAAGGGGATAGATTGTCCACTAGAACCAACAAATATAGAAGCATTAGGATCAGGCATATGGTTTACAGTAGAGGTCAAAATATCCAATAGATAGAAACTAACATGAGGACATGCTTGTGAATCAGCGAGGGGGAGATGTTGGCCCTCGCTTTTTGTCCACTTTTGCTTAAGAAAAAACACTTAATTTCTATATTTTCCATCAAATTTCAATCACATACACCCCATTTTGACACTGCCATTATGCATATTCAGGTATATAAATTTAGTTTTTCTATTTTTATATGTTTTTACGAAAATTTAATTTTAAGTACATTTTTGGATAGAATCAGAAATTCCCGTAATGGCTTCATGGATGTCATATTTACAGGACACTTGGGAACGAGATGAACACATTTCCAGAAAGCTTGGGAACTAAGTTTGAACTAAATCCTATTGGTTCGAACAACCCAAGCTTAAACAGGCCCAGTCAATGATGGTCAAATAGGACCACTCATTCAGCAAATCCCTAGGAAATAGGGCAGTTTTATAATTTCGTGGGATTTTCCATATTTTTAGTGACATGATGGATGAGTTTTACTTGGATATATATATATATATATATATAGTTGTTAGAGACATTTTAGATCAATTTGTTTCATAATCTTATATTTAAGCAAAAACATTGAAGGCTTATGATATGTAGAATTTGTATAATTTTATATTGACACTTTTGAATACTTTGAATTAATTTGACAAACCTGTTCTATCTTAGTTTTTTTGTGCAGTGGTGTCGACGATTGAATGATTTTGTAGTAGCTGATAATCTCTTAAAGTGTGCAAGGAAATGGTGGAGGCCCCCCACTCCAAGCTAAGGACACTTCATGGTTAATCTAGCTTGATTTTCATAAACTAGTTTTTCGTCATATTTTTTTATTTGATCTGATGTATGATGATTTTTTTTTTTTTATGAATCTTGGTTTATTTATCATATTTATGTGAAGGGATAACCCTATGTGGAAGTTGAGCCCTCCTTCTAGTGGATTAATAAATAAAAACTAAAATTCATCTTTCTTGCTTTCAAGAATTTTTTTGAGTTTTTAGTTTCATAACAATGGCATTATGATGAATGAATTTGTAATGAATAACAACAAATACCTCCTTTGTTAGGACCCTCTTTCATTATTTATTTATGAATCTTAAGATATTTTCAATTATTGGTTTTCGATTTCTATTCATGAAGTAATATTTTGGAAGAAGTACAAAACTGATTCTCTTAAGTTAGGAGCCACTTCATCTTACACATATTACGTAAATGAATTAGAAATTACTTAATTAGATTTATAATTATAATATGTATTTCCTCAATTCTTTATATTTCATCTTCTAACCTTGACTACCTCTGATATCCATACATTTTAGACATGCTTCTAAGTTCTACAAACCTGGATTGATAATCAAATACTTGTGTTAATTTATTCAATAAATTAGCTGAACAATTAAAAACAACATAAATTTTCATATATGAAGGTAAATCCAACATCAAGAAGTTGTTACTAATCATTTCCAAAAATAAAATAAAAAATATAATAAAAATATAATGACAAAAAATTAATAAAAATAAAAGAAATAAAACGTGGACCCAACACCTATTGTCATGAAAATATTAGTTTCTAGAGGATTGAGGTTATGTGTAGCTCATATTCTCACCACTCTCCATCATCCCAATAGCTCAAGAATCAAATTTTATCTCCTCTCTCGGTTGCTATAGGAAGACTGTAATAGTTACAGGAAGATCCTATAGCACTACAGGAGGGCTCCGAAAAGTTATAGGAAGCTACATGACGCCTAAAAAAGCTATAGGAAGGTAGAGAAACTACCACAAGAAGTTAATAAGAGTGCTACAGGAAAGAAAAATTTTCCCTATAGCCTTGGGGAGTAAGAAAATATTCAAAAGAAATGGCAAGCGTGCAAAAAAATATGCTACAAGAATTTTGGGTTGCATAATGGTAAATTCTCCAATGGTGTAAGGTATCCAAGTCACTAGATGTGGTCATCATATCATTGATGAGCCTCATCATTGGGTAACTATATGGATCATTATACACCTCCAAGCTTATTAAAATCAACTCTTCTCATAATTCCTTACATATTGTAATTATATTTTTGTTAATGAGATGAGTAAAAGTAAGTCATTATGTCTAGTGGTATAATGTGCATTGCCTGTAGGTTTTTGAGAAAAAATCATGGCAATTTTGGCCAATTAAGGGAAGAAACGTGAATGAGACAAGTGGGAGAGATTGTAGGAGATGGATCCTGCTCATTTAATCCTCACTCATTCCAATATTCCTCCATCAAATCACACTAGCTCGGAGTTGCAAGAAGTAGGGTCATGAAGATCGAAAGCCAGCCAAGCTAGTCATAGTTAAGATCCAGTTCATCTTGAGTTTGGGAGCCAAGGGTCCCTAGATTTAAGGAAATCATTGGAGACTTCACTTTTATAAATAAGAAGGCCTAGATCCTCATTAGGTTTCAGATTTTTTTATGTAAGATCACTAAGCATTTTCGAGTTCAAGACTTGTGGAAGACATTGTTATGTAATTTTTCTGATATGATAATGAGACTAAGAATTTCCTTGATCTAGTAATAAGTTTACTCAGAGGGCTAAAGCTCTTAGGCTAGGGCCTAACCCTAGCAGCAAAGGGTCCTCTTTTTGTGCTTGTATACTTAGTTGATTTCATAGATTAATGGTTGAATTGGTTTTAGCATTATTTCATTGCAAGTAGTTGTGAGTTTAGATTAGTTTTCTCCCATTTTTGTATTACCTTAGAAGTAGCTTAGAAAATTTAGTAGGTGAAATTGGCCTCACTCCTTCCTTCAGGGCCCATGGTTTGTGGAAAGAAATCCTATGCAGCCCCAAAAAGGCAAAATTCCGTTTCTCATTGAATTAAGGGTTTTATACTACTTAGGCCATCATATTTTTAGTTTCCAAGAATAAGATTCAATTTTCACCTCTAATATATTTAGCCTTGTATTAGATATCATAGTGATTCACATTATTCTGCAAGTATTTCCATGCATGAGCTTGACAACTAGATAATGAAATTTTGTTTTATTTAGTTGATTGAAAATATTTCTTATTTGAGATGATTCATGGACAAATGCCAGTGATTGATGTAGTGTATGAGTTACAACAATGTAGGGAGATCTCATCACCAGAAACCCCTTCCTAACCTCATCCATCCATGATCATCACTTTTTCCACTAAGTCTCTCAAGCAATTCATCCTTCAATAAGAACAACTTTCCAGGTTTGTTGAGCAAATCCAACCATCTTACAAACCCTATTTTGGGCTCTAAAGAAGTCTTAGTCACTCCCTTTCTTTATTTATCCATCATTCACCTTCCTTAAGCCCTACACCACCTTCCAAATCACTCCTATTTCTCTTAGCTAGATCGTCTAGGAATACAGGGGATCACATTGGAGAATTAGGACATCGTGTAGGAAGCATTAGAACATCCTCTAGGATGACCTGTAGTGGCCCGTTTTAAAGCCAATGTGAAAAAACATCCACGAAGATAGGAGAAGATGCCTACTTGACTTGCGAGCTATCTAACCTTTCACCACCATCTCTAACTTACCTGTCACATCACCAAGAGGATTTAGCATTCATAATTTCCACACAAAAAGGAAAAAAAGGAAAAAAGAGTTATTATGTTCATTTACATGCACAACAATAGAGTGTTTGGTTATTGTAAATTGCATGCCTAGGACAATAGGATTACATACTTGTTAACTTAGCATTATTTTAAAGGAAAGCCTCTTAGAAATTAGTTAGATGAGTGGTGTGTCTAATCATTTGATTGCAGTCTTTCCTTACTGCAGTAGACAAGATTCCAATTAGTGCAAATTTCCCTTTTCCTCATTGGTAATCAAGTTTCTTCTGATTCAATAAAAGGATGGTTTGAGAAACCATAGTGGTCTATCACCATCTTAGCAGTGACAAAGAGTGGACCAATCACATCTTCCTGTCTATACAACACTATCACCTGCAAGTTTGTATGAACCCTGGGTTGATAAAGGAAAGTTGGTAGCCCTAGGAGTTGCAACATTCTTGCTACAATACTAATTCTCATCACTTTTTGGCACCATTTTCGGGGAGGTGTCTGAGTAATATGTGATTTCTGCTTTCTTTCTTCCACTTCTTATCTCTCACATTCTATTATTAGTTTGATTTTTTCAAAAGTAATTGTTAGTGGTTTTCTTTCGTTTCTATTCTACAAGTGAGATTTCATTCAACAGTTAGTTTATATTCAGGTTGTAATTTCAATTTTGCAATTAGTTTCAAAGCTTAAAAAAAAAACCACAAAACAAAACAAAAGCAATTATTTCATGCCTCGTAGGAATAGGGATAACTTAGGAAAATTTCTACCAAATACCCCCACCACTTCAAACAACCAACCCTACCTCTTCTTCGATGGATATGAATTGGAAGACCCCTTAGGTGAACAACTAGAGATTTTTGAAGAGCCTACAGGGGGAGAAGAAGAAGGAGAATCCATTCCAAATAGCCTAATGGTTGAAAATGAAATGACATAGGAGATAGAGAAAAACTTGAGGCTGATTTTCCCATCAAAGAAACTAATGGGGATACCAAGATGAAAAACATAAGCCCCTCTACTCTTCCTAATTTCCATGGTCTAATCTCAGAAGATCCATATACTTTCCTGTTTGAGTTCGTTGTCATATGAAAAACTTATAATTACACCACTGATGAGTAGAAGTTGAAATTATTTCCATCCACTCTCAAGGATGCAACATTGTGTTGGTTCATGGGTTTACCTGGTGTTGGGCATGGGATCGCCTACAACATTTTTTGGGGCTCAAAGCCCAAGTTTTGGTCAATTGTACTGTAAGAATCCGTGAATTGTGGGCACGGAGTGCAAAGCCTAAGATGAGTCATAGGGTTGTCCACCCTAAAATATTGTAATTTAAGGAAAATCTGTGTCAGCCTACCCATGGTCCATGGACCTTGGGATTGTATAAATACATGGAGGCTCTAAATGTAAAGATATGGAGAAAGGAGAGTAATAATAGAATAGCGAAGGCATGGTTTGAAATTGGAGTGAATCTAAAGTATATTGGGTCATTATAGTAGGTGGAGGCTCTGTAGCTGAGCGCACAGAGTCCTAGAAGAGTCTATAGCTGAGTGCGCAGACCCCTACAACTGAGTGCGTGGGATGGAGTTGGGTTTGTAATTGAGATTGAAATTTAATAAAGAGAAGTTTACTTTTTTCATTTGTTCACAAATCTGTATTTTACTGTTACACATTACTTTTACTCAATTTACTTAATGTGCACCATTGATAATTACTTGTATGAATTTTTATATATGAAAGTAATATAAGTAATCAGCGAACAGAACCTAATTAAGGAATACTTGGGTAAATAACACTGGTTGCGCTGCGGCTAGAACTGCACAAAGACGATATTACAGGGTGTGGGGTGCTTGTTGGTGCGTGTAGCGTAGTAAGTGTGAAGGTTGGTCCGCATACAAATCACCTCATATCAGACATTCCAAGGGTCTGGAAACCTGGTTCTATCACCCTCCCATACTACTTTAGGTGAGACCTCATTCCGCACTCCAAACACTGTTTCCGAAAGGGATAGTAGTACCAGGATTTTCTTGGCTAAATCACTTCTAAACATGGGTCGCACCACACTAAGCCAACATATGGTTCTGTTGTCGGGACCAAGATTTGCATAAGGGATGTCTCATGTTGTGCCACTGGAACCCAACAAAGAAGGAAATTGAAGAGTGGTTGGACAAGAAGATTCATGAGTTTGCAACATAGGAAAACAAAACTCTACAACTATTTGAGGAAAAGTGGTTGGAGTGCTACGTGTATACGGAAATCCATGAAATTTTCTTTGCATCCTTTCCATCTAAACTGTATGAGTGGATCGCAAGGTTAGCCGACACCCAAGGAAGGTGTAGGCTCGACCAACTGATAGTGTGGACTCTGGAATTAGTGCGTAGACTAGAAGCCCGAAAAGATAAGACTGTGCGAGTTGTGGACCATTGGCTCAACTGGATAATAGGGGGATTTATCATTGAGTTTGCAATAGACACGATCATGATCTACAGCAAGGCAGAATGACACTTTCTCAAATGACCGTGAGGTAAGTATATTAAGTCTTTGAATACTTGGATTAAGATGTTATTGTGTGAAAAAGGGCCATGTGAATACATTAATGTTTGGGACTACGTGGAGTGGAAAGATCTACAAAATTAGTGAATAACTAGAAAACAATCCCTTAATTTCACCCTTGCGAGAAAGTGAGGAAGAGTTCGCTAAGGTTTCTTTGAGAAGCGTGGTCAGTTTAATAAGGCAACGCATTCCACAATTACGACCTCCACCCACACCGCCACCTACTTTGCCTCCTTCACCTCCATCTCCACCCACTCCACCTCCACTGCCTCCACAGTGTAGTATGGTGAGCGCGATCAAAATACTAGTATTCAAAGGGGTAGGTAATGAAGATCTAAACCAATTCTGGTTCATGGTAAGAGTAGTATGGGATGTCCAAGGTGTCACAGATAATAATAATAATAAAAAGGCTACATTGGTGAGCGCATTGCAAGATCGCACATTAACATGGTATATCAAGCACTCTAATGACCACCCAAATGCAGGGATAGTAGAGATCCTGAATGTGCTGAATAGGGACTTTAGCAGGGCAAAGTTAGAAACACAATCAATAATTAGGTTTAAACAAATTGCATGGTTTGTATCATCTCTTACACCTCACTTGAGAATGGTGTTGTCACAACAGAAACTTTCTACCCAGGCCGAAGCATTGGAAATGGCAATGAGATTACATAAGACCCTAATTCAAGAACCTGGGTTGGGAGTTGAACAAATCCACACACAGCTATAGAATGTATGTTTGGAAATGCAAAGTTTGAAGTAGGAGAGGATACCACAGCCAGAGGCATGTGAGGAAGTATGGTGCATAAAATTCAAACGCTAGGGCCATGACAAGGATCACTGCCTAGTGTTCACAAACTACTTGGCAGGAGGAGGGCCAATGCTGTTGAGACCAAAGGAATAGGCAGGGTTGAGCATGGCACCCACTTTATGGTGTGGGATCTGTCAGATAGGAGGGAAACACATGACAGATGATTTTCATTTGTTGCAGAAGTATACACATACACCCCAACAACTGTTTTATACTTTCTATAGGTCAATAGGCCATGATGAGCGTATTTTCCACAGTTACAAGCTAATGATGGATTGGACCCCTACCTATAGGATGTAGACTGGAATGTGAGACCTATATGCAGATACAGGGATGGCATGCCTCAGATTTTAGGGGTGAGGTTGAATGGGACCAGGAAGGGGCTGTAGATAATTAATTTGTTACAATTGCAGAGGTCGAGGGCACTATTCTCGTGATTATACCAACTTGACAAGGATATCCTGTATGTATTGTGCTTAGCTTGATCATGAAACAATAGACTGTCCTACTTTGATCATGAGAATGCGCAAAAAAAGAGTATTCCATCATCCTCCAACTCAGAATATACAAATGATGAGGTCTGAGCCATGCGAAGAGGAGCCGAATGTAAACATGATGCTCAAAAGCGGTATGGCCATGTCAGAGGATATGGGGAAGCAACCAAAGGAAAGTACATGGGTTCATAAGGCTCCTATAGAGGGACCTGAGTTTGACATAGAACAAGCAAAGGAGAGATTCATGGGAGCTAAGAAGTGCTTCATGGAGGCCTCCACTTCAGCTAGTAAGGATCAACCAGGGCCAGGATTGGATCCTTCAATGCTCACTACCTTTCTAGATACATGCATGAAACTACTACATGACAACAAGGAAATTAAAGGACTACAAGAAATGATCACCAGGTGCACTAGGTCAAGAGAACCACGTGTACTCCCGAAATTGGGGAAACATACATTACACACTAGAAGGGAAATGAGGCTAACTGCACAGATTGGAGAGTATGAAATGCATCAAGTAATCCTAGATCTAGGTTTGAACATGAATGTATTACTAAAGAAAACATGGGAATGCATGGGAAAGCCCATGCTACATGGTCCCCTATTCAATTACGAATGGCAGACCAACAGAATATTTTGCCCATCGGAAGGTTGCAAGGGTTAACAGTTGATATTGAAGGCGCAAGTGTATAGGCATATTTTGAAGTAATAGAGATTTTTGATGAAAGAAATCCCTATCCCCCACTATTAGGAATAGACTGGGCCACCGATATGAACGGAGTCATCAACCTGAAGAAGCACAAAATGATCTTCAAGAAAAGGTCACTAAGCGTAGTATTCCCACTAGATCCAACTGAAGGAGCGTGCTACACTGAACCAATGTGCAATGATGATAATGATGATGATATTGATTATTTTTACAAGATAATGACGTGAGACCAGGATTGGGTGAATCTGACTGCAGATGGGAGGATTTCGTGGGAGCACAAAATCTGCTACACTTCGGATTTAGATGAAGAAGTAGAGCGATGGAAGAATCGGTTGCATGAAGTGACTTCATTGAATTGTAACATGATGGATAGATCACTGCATTGCGTGACAACAAAGGCAACATAGTTTCTGAAATATGATGGATGGACTGTGGTGAATGAATTCCTGAGCAAATTTGAAAGTGCAGTACTGCAACAACAATGGTTCAATGTGTTGAAATGTTCATTGCATGCAACACCCCCATGATGGTGGGGTACACATCAAGGAAATTTTGAGGACTAGCGTGGATGTAGAAGGATGATCCACCTACAGTTTGGAAGCCACCAGCTTCGAACAAAAGTCGGCCGGTGATACATGGTTACCTTTGTTTATTTTCATAATATCCATATTGAAATGCATAAATCATTCCCCCACAGGAATTTATATGGCCTTCCAGTCAAAGGTTCATTATAAATGAACGTTGTTTTATCGCCCCTTTAATTAGAACTCATGCAAAAAAATTTTAATAGACTAATCGAAATTCTGAGCCCTTGTTAACTTTTCCATCTGGACTTTATCACTCCACCTACATTAAAATTTGATGAATCTATATCCCGCTCTCTAATTCATTAATCTCGTGCATGATAACCAAACTCATACCATGGACTCTGAATTTGGTTAAACCCAACTTAACCTTTTAATTCCTTTAACCCGCTTATTTCTATTATAACCATCATATAATAGAAATGCACATAAATACACATAACCTTACCTTTTCTACCAATCGTCACCCTTTGCACATTTACCAATGTTACCTTTATCATATCAATTCTCCATTGTAGATTTCACTCCCCCAGATCAACGGTTGTCGCGTGACCTCCACTCGTCTTATTCGCTTCAACCTCCATCATAGATCTCATTGTTTAATCCGACAGTTGACGTTACATCCAATCAACGAAACTAATTGTTGATCCTGCATCGTAGATCCAACCCTCATTTGATCCAACACTCCACAAAAATATCGGTCAGACAACTTGTACGAGGATTACCTGCCTGATAAAGCAGTTTCATCTCTCCTCTAACATGCTATGTGTTAGTTGCTTAATGGAATTGGGTGTCTCTCCTCTATTGCCACTTACCACCTTTTCTCCGCCTGATAACTTTCTTTCGCTTGTAAACTTGCTTCACTTATTTGATTAACTCCCAAGCTATTTAACGCCCGATGACCTTAAATATTATACCATCGATGGCTACGACGGCTCCTCTGGATTCCTCATCCATTAAATTTTAAATTGATCTCCGCCATTCATTTCTTTGACTTTGCACTGCGCAATTTAATCATGACCACTTATCTCCTTCAATCTCGTCCGTTGATCCCCAAGATCCAACAACTCGTATGCTTCGCTACACTCTCTTTTGTTTGTTCTCTTTTCTTATGTTTTATGCTATTTCCTCAACATTTCTATGGTTTTGGGTTTTTTTCAGGTTCTGGTCCTTCTGCTGTTTCACTGTGCAACCCCTCCTGAGCTTCGACTTTGATCCTTCTAATGGACTCATCAATCGATTATGATCCTTCTCATCATGTTTCTCTCTGTGTCATCGCCAAACTCTGCCTGTAGCTCCATTACACAGAATACACTGACTCACTCATCATTCACCATTCAATACTCAATGACACACTTATACAACTTGGAATTAAATCTCTGTGCGCACACACACACACACACACACACACATAGATATACATACATATATATATATATCTTATATATTAATTATATATATATATCTATATATATATAATATATGTATGTATATTATATATATATATATGTTATATATGTAGTATTTATATGTATATATATCTATATATATTATATATCTCAACAAACAGTTACATGATGAAACTCTTTGTCTCTCCTCGACCTAATATTCTAATTAATGGCCTCTGATCATCATCTGCCATAGGCTTACAATTACATCTACCTATCTAATTATCTAACTCTCTATCTCTAACCTTTGTCTATGCCTTTTTGGCTTACATATATACAAAAGGGGATTCTAGAACTAATTCATGGTTTATATCCATAAGCTTCTCAACAAAATCCTAAAACTCTCTCATCCCTAAGGATTCTCTCAAATCCACAAAATCATGAACTAACTCCTAATCTGGATTTTGCAATCAATTCTCATATCCCTCAATTCTCTCAACTATCCTAAATCTCTCATATTCTCCTACATTTGAGAATATATACAAATATGCCTCACTATATTCAATTAAATCCTATTTTAGATTCTCTCGTTAAAATCACTCAAAACTCCTAATAATTACATTAATTCAATACTTAGGAAACCAACTTCCTTGAAACACAAGACACCCTATGTCTACTAAAATACAATGATTTTTCCTTGTGTTGAATACTCCTGTATTAGACTCCCGAAGTAAGAAAATTTATGACTTCCTAGTCATAAGTTTGGATAATTTATTCTTCATGGATCCCATACATTATTTTGTAACTTGTCTTTACTTGTCCATTGTTCTATTACTGTTGTTGTCTGCTACTTTTCTCTAGGTCTCCATTCCTTATGCTGCAATGCTCCACTTGCCCTCCTTTCATAGTTTGTTGACGTCTTCCTCTTGTTGTTGTCTTCTTTTGAGACACTTTCATCATTAACCTTCTTATCAGTTCAATTTCTTTTTCTAGTCTATCCTCAGTTTGCTGACTATTTCCATCTCTTGATTGATGAACTCTACTTTTTTCTTGTTCTTCTCTTATCTTGATTGCCTCGTTTTCATCCTTACCTTCTTCTTTATGTTATTTTGCACCTTTTTATTTGTTGTTATATTGCCTTTTAGAACAATTTCCTACTTCTGTTTTCTAAACCTGCCATCTTCCTCTTGATTATTATTTATGATAACTTCTTTGTCATCCTTCTTCAATAATTTATCTTGAACACTTATCCTCTGCTCTTCTAATTTCCTCCTTTGAAAGTCTAATTCTCTATATAACTCAATGATTTTACTTGGAGTAAACTTTGGAAATTTTACACAATCTCCTATTTCTTCCTTTGTTATTGACCCATCATCACATGGTCCTTCTTCCTCCACTAAATCTTTCTTAACATCCTTCAATAGATTTTCTTCTTCTTCTTCTTTCATTCGGCTTTCCTCTTGTGCCATATATGTTCCAGTTTCTGCAACAAGATCTTCAATTATAAGACAATCATCATAATTAAAAATATAATACATCTGTACCTCTTCTTCCTTTGGCAACACTTCTGTATGTTGCTTTGATCTCTCTTCTTTTGTCAGCACATTAGTATGCTTATTGAAACTCAAAGAACTCTTGAGACTACCAACTAGTCTCTCCTTCTCATCATAGGTTTCAATGATGTCTTTGAGCACTTGTCCACTATCGTGAATTGATTCTTTTCTAGTCTCCTTGTCATTCTACTTCAAAAATTTCATCCTATGGAAGGTTTTATTCTACATTTTTGATAGCTTTAAAAGACTTCCTATCTTCTTCCAAACCTGCAATCATACACAAATCATTAATTTTAAAAATACAAGACCTTCTGTCCTCCTTTGATGCTTTAGCCATCAAGTCTTCTGGCTGCTTTGAATCATTCATATGATCCAACTCCTCTGGCTCTTCGTCACCTTCAAAAGGTAATGGTCCACGTTCTGGTTCACATATCGAAACTTCGACATCTTCTTCAACATCTCCCTTCTGATGTAGCTCAACTTTTTCGAGCTTCTCTGTCTTCAATTTGACATCTATAATTTGTTCAAGTTCCCTTAGCTCCTTTATTAACTGCATATTCACCTATTGATTCCTCTTCTCTTGTAGCCTCTACCACTTCACTTTCTTTCTCATGAAATAACCACATTTCTGGTCCATCTCATTTCTCTGGAACATTTCCATTAATACTTAAACTAAACTATTATCTCAACCATTTATTCATCATATTCTTTGTCAGTCATTCTCATGCCATTTGCCTTTTCATCCTTCTTCTTTTGTCCTCTACTATGATCTATTTCAAAACCTCTGTAATGATTGTTATTAGTCATCATCCTTTCCATATGTATGAGTTCCTTTCACTTCACTAGGAGTTGCGCAAGCCTCTACAACAGCAAGTCCTTCTTGCTGCCACTTACCTCACCAATCTCTCCTTTGGACTTGGTCTTTTGGCAAGTATTGGTCTTCTCTCTGGAACCTCTTTTGAGAACTTCTCTCTGTTGCTTCTAGGCTTCAACTCATCTGCATTTCTTAAGAACACAACTGTCCTCTTGTATTTCAATCACCATGAAATTCTTGGTTCTAACCACCTTTTCTTTCACTTAGAAACTTTTAGCAACTTCCCTAATTCCCTTAGTAATGCTATCACATCCTTTGTGGAATTACCTTTGTGAGCTGCAACAATACCTCTGTAGTGACAAGTCTCCTCCTTGCTTGCTATGCTTTACTAATCTTCTCTCCTTTGAGCTCAATGTGTTGGCATTTCTCTGGCTCTTCCTCGAACTTCTTGTTGACTAAAAATTCTACCCAACATTTCTTTTGCTGGAATTGTTATCTCCAAGAAAAATCTACCCACAATTGCAACTATGGAGTTGCCTCACAACTTCTTCCCAACCACAGTTGGAAGTTGTTCTCATATTCTCTTGAGCATTCCTTGCTCTTAGGCTATTGCAATCATCTCACCTTCCTCTGTTGCTACCTGTGCATTAATATAAAGACCATAACTCTCTAATATTTAAATCAAATTAAAATAAGAACATATCATCTCACCTTTAAGATCTTTGTTTGATCTTGTCCTCCAATTCACCTACACTTTTGAATGGATTGTTCCTTTCACTATCCTTCAGGTGTATCTTCAATCTTTGTTACTTCAAAAACTTACAAAGTCCCTGTTACAATTTAACTACTGTAATCTTGCTCTAAAATTTCACTCATTCATTATCTACTAATCATTAGAGAAATTTTCATACCTTCACCTACCTTTAGGATCTCACCACTCCTACAAATCGGTTCAGCAGATCTTCATGCTTCCACTGCACAAATTTTCAGCATTCAGCTACTCTCAATCAGATTTAGGATCTGATTCCTTCTTCCAATCTTTTGGCTTTATCTTGGCAAAGCTTAAATATTGACAACAATTTCTCCTTTGCTGAGTTTTCTTCTGCTTAGAAATCCTTACCAGTTTCTTCCATTACTACTTCTTAAGACTTGATCTTCTTTTGCTCAGATACTTCATTAGCTATAACTATCAATCTTCAATCTATTTCTTTATCTAGCAAAACCCCAATCAGATTTAAATAAAAAAATATCAGCATGATTTCACAATCAGTCTCCATTCACTCTTTACATTTGAGTGAATCCCCAATATTCAAAACATCACTGTGGACCTTTTTTATGTTTCTGCAATCTCGTTACTCACCTACCTCTAAGAACTTAATTGTTCTTCTCCAATTTCAATTTCAAACATTTCACAATTCCAATTATACAGATCCATTGGCCATAAATGACTTGCTCTACTTTCCGCAAAATATAAACGATCTATCAAAATGCAGGAATAACAAGATTAGTATTCCTCTTACCAATCTCCCAGCTTTACCCTGGTCACTTAAATATTAGATTAGAGTCTGATCTCCCTTGCCTGCATACACATCTTTCCACATGTCTCTGTTCTAAATTCCTCCAAAGAAA
>APFE031649440.1:84389-96207 GCA_000404065.3 Pinus taeda | reverse complement strand
AAACCCCCTATTAACTACGTGGAAAGAATATAACACAACCCAACATTTTCATCTTCCCTGAGTTTATTAGAGAGTAGTTCGTTTTGAGTTTATGAGATCTTACAATATATTCTATTCCATCTTTAGTGAGTTGATATTTATTTTCAGCCCTATAGAAAATTTATTTTATATCATACAAGTAAGGACCTCCTAAAACAATTCCACATATATCCAAGGGAACTATGCCTAACTCAACCTCATCTACAAATGTTGACCCAATAGCAAATCTAAGTTTACATTGTCTTGTCACTTGTAGCTTTGCTTTATCACATACCCAACCTAATGGATATGGCTTCTTGTGAGGTGTACTTAGTAGTCCCAATTTCTTTACAATTGCTTCAAAAATGAAGTTTACTTGTGATCCACTATTAAATAAAGTATCAATCTTTTGATGATTGGAAATAACTTTAATATGAAAAATCTCATGTCTTTTCCTCTCATTTTCTTCATTATCATTAGATTGTGCAGAATTACTTGTAGATGCTTTAGAATTTTTACGTTTCATACCTGTGGCTGTGACTGTTGTTTCATCACCTGAGTCTGACCCCAAATCTTTCTAAATAGCAGCAACAATATTCCTCTTCTTACCATTGAACTTCTTGGGTTTCAGCTCCTGATGCAAAGACCAATAGTGTGCATCATCGTGTCCATCCTTCTTGTAGTGAGTGCATGAAGGTTTGTCTTTCTGTACAACGTTTGTCTTCCTCTCCTTCCATTTCTGCTTCTTCTTTTCCTTGTTCTTTCTTGCAGTGGGTTTTGATGATCCCCCAATCTCTGGGTTCACATTCTTGCCTCTAGCCTCTAGATGTGTAGCCTAAACTGATACATTATCTAGGTTAGTGGGGTTAAACATGAGAATGGTGTGCTTCAAATTGCTACGTAGACCACCTATATACTTCAACAAACTTTCAAGGGAGTCTAGAGAAATTCCTAGAGTTAAATCTCTTTTCTAAATTCTTGGTTATAGCTTTGTACACTTTGGCTCTTTAATTGGTGAAAAGTTTGCCAAATCATCATTGCTTGCTACATATAAGCTAGTGGATAGAATTATTTTTTAATGGCAGAAACAAATTCTCTCCAGGTAGAAAGAATTTTACCATGCTTCTTCAAATCAGCTTATGTCTTTCCTTCCCACCACACTAGTGCAGCTCCTCCAAGGTGAAGGCTAGCCAACTGAATCTTTCTCCTTTCTGAATTAATGTTCTGCACCCTGCAATATACATCAATCTGTCTAATCTAGTTATTTAGCCTCTCTGCATTTAATTCTCCCTTATAAATTGGCAAATCAAACTTTACATCTAGTTTACTCACAAAAGTCTTCTTCTTTTTCTTGTCAGGGCTATTTTTATGTGGAGAAGGTGATGAGGATGATAAAGGTGATAATGGGGTAGATGGTGGAGAAGGCCTCTCTTCTTTTCCTTTGCCTTCTAACCGGGCAACTAGAAGAGAGGTTCCTATGTTCCTTTATCTGGTTGAGGTGCTGAAGTGCTTTCACCTCGGCCTTTCTTAAACTCCCAATACATCTCTTCCACCATGGCTCGCATGGCCATAAAAGTTTCCGTGAATTGGGATTCTGATTCCCATGGAGTTTCTTCTACCATTCTCCTCTAAGAATAGACTCTCCCAATCTCTGGATTAGCCTCAACAAGTTCTTATTTTCCTAGTTTGAGCTTTGACCTAGTTAGCTTTCACAAAACGTCCAACACAAGCTTGTATAACCTTAACGAACCAAAAACCAAAAGCTCTGATACCACTTGATCTGATAATGAGATCTTAGAATATTATTAAGGTATTACAGACTCATGTGCATGGATTTGCCTACATTACTTAGTGCAACGGATTGATAAGATTGCAAATAATGCAGACAATGAGCAGTTAAAGAAGCATAATAGATATACACACATAACATAACAAAATAATCAAGGAGTTCCCCTAATACCCCTGGGCTATGTCTCCTGGTCCAGCCTTTAGTGGTGACCTCTCTATTATGTCTTCAAGAGCATAGTTTTACAAGAATGAGCTCAATTTGAGTCTCAAACAGCAAGGTCTGCCTGAATCCCTCAAGTCTCTCTAAGTACATAGAGTCTCCTTAGTGACTCTCTATCTCAGCGCTGCTTACCTCTGTCTCTGTCATTCTGTGGCTTTAAAGCCAATCGACATTGTTTGTTCATTTCCTCTTCTCGGGCTCTCTGGCTCTTGGCCTTTGTCTGCTCAAATGCCCCTCAAAGCGTTAAACAATCATTTGTTAACGTCTTCAGGGAAGGTGGCCACCTGTTCTACAACGGAAGGGACCATCGGGCCTTTGAAATCCCCAAAAATAGCGCTCTATTTACACAGAGAAATGTGCTAAAACATGGAAAAAATCCGCCAAAGCATTGTTCATCGGACTTCAAATATTATGAATTCTGCCATATACTCCTATCGAGTCCACCTTTAAATCGCTATCGCAAGTCGCAATGCCCCTGTGCCGTGGTTTTCCTTTGTATTTGAAAAATACATTAAACATTGAAAATCCCGCAAAATGGCTTTATGGAAGACTTGAAATGTTATACAGTTGTGTTTATACACCCTTTTGGATTTGTTTTCATTGCATCAGTGCACTTCCTTTGTATTTCATTCATTTACCGAAAATGTGAAATACACAGGAAAATGTTGTTTTCCAGATCTCAAAATATATAAAATGTCATCTATAACTGCATCAGGCCCAGTTATTGGAAGCCATATTTATATTGGCCCCACTCCTTTGTAATGCTCCGATGTGATATTGTGATGCGATTGATTGCAATCACATATCGCATAGACCTCGAGCCGTTGTAAGCACTCTTTTGTATTTGCTGATAACGATATTGCGGGTTAACCTCGGCCATCGATCTGTGCACTTAATCGACAGTCCTCGTTGATTCCATTGATCGTTGTCTCATATTTCATGTGGTTGCCTCTGATAGCCTCCACCTACCACTGTTGATTGCGATATGCCAATTGATCTGGCCCGTTGATCGACCAGATACGATGGCTCCTGTGCATTGTTGGTTTGACCTCCGATAGGCTTGTTTTCCGCTATTTCTTCATGTTTTTTCCTCCCAATAGTGTTATCTGCCATTTTTAAAGGTTCTTCTTTTTGTGATAATTTTGATTTTCGAAGACATAGAGGGTCTTTTGGATTCATTTTGGATCATTAAACTATTTGGAGGTGCAGTCAGTTGGATGAGTAAGAAACAATCTGTAGTGGCACTATCAACTATAGAGGCAAAATACATGGAAGGCACTCATGCAAGCAAGGAAGTAGTTTGGTTGCAGAGATTGTGTTCAAGTATGGGGTTAGTACAGGGAGCTATAAGGGTATACTGTGATAGCCAAAGTGCAATTTTCTTGGTAAAGAACCCTGCATATCATTCAAAGATAAAGCACATTGATGTTTAGTATCACTTTGTGAGGGATATGATAGAAGACAAAAAGGTGTTGCTGGTAAAGGTGGACACTTTGAAGAATAATGCAAATGCATTAACAAAATATGTGAGCTCTAAGAAGTTCTCTTGGTGTAGAGAAACAATGGGCATTGGAGGGCTGGATAAATGACTAAGCTCTCGTGTGGCCCCCTATGGAAAGAAAACAACAAGTGGGACAATGTTTGGTTGTGTTATGTTCTTTCCACGACTAGGCCACGTAGTTAACCGGGGGTTAGCGGGGGGGCGGAGGCCCCCCCCTCATTGCGCCAATTGCGTAGTGGGGGGGTCATAGGGGGTTTGAGGGATACAGGTATTAGGTTGGGAAAACCTACCTATTGTTTTGTGCATGATTTCCGCACATGGTTTTGGATGCAATGGTTTTTGGTCCATGGTTTTGGACGCGATGGTTTTCAGTCCATGGTATTGGATGCTTCGGCATGTATAAATATGGATTGTAACATTGAAAGGAACATAATGAAAAATCAAGCTAGTAGTCCCAGTTTTGGATCCAGGGGAAAATCTTTGTGTATATGTGTTTTATGTGTTATGCTCTCACATTGTTTAGTTTCTGTGTTTTAGAATTCGTATGTAGGTAATTTTTGTACGGGGTTAAAATCTACTGTGGAAGTGCATTTTCTTTAAATACAGTGTCTATATCAATGATCTCAATTGTATCAATTACTTCTTCTTGCTCATTTACTGGATTCAACTTTGTTCTTTTATTATACATTATTTCAAAATTGTTATATGTTGTATATTTGTTTGAGCAAGAACCTTCTTCTTTAGTCCTTTTTGCATTTTTGTCCTATATGGCTGGAGTATGTAGAATGGAACTAGTATCCATCTACTCCTCCATATCCAATAAGGTGTTTTCCAACCACTCTGACTGATTGGCATATCTATCAATCTCTGGCTTGGACTCATGCATAAAAGAGCTCAAATTAAACTTGAGTCTCAGTTTGTTTATGACACCCAAAGTATCATACTGCCATTTGAAGCTATCACTAAACTTCATTTCTTGTAAACATCTTTCTGCTTCCTCTCCAACATCCATATTATTATAGATAAAAGGACCAAGCTCATTCTTGATTTTAAACAATGTTTTCTTCTTGGCTGATAGAAAATTAACATCATCTGAATTTATGATTTGCCTGATATATTCTAGTGCAAATATCCTCATGGGGAGATATTTGGGCAGCTTATATGGAGTGAGTTGACATCCATACACCCTAATTTCAGTGTAGTTCTGATATAAATACCAGTCTCCTTTTATAATGTGTTTTGACAATTGTAAAGCTTTCTTTATTTCATCACTGATCTTGGGTTGATTGATACTTCTTAGCATGTTAACAACTGGGTGAACAAATGAATCAATGAAATCCTTGTAGCTGAAAACAACAGAATATTTTTGGTTTAAGGGTGTCCAAAAGATCACAGATCTAGGATTGCCCTTAGTGTCCAGTTTTCGAATGTTAACTGTAAACCTTTCTGATTGGAAATATAGAAACATATGGAACAATACTAAAGAGTATTTGAATACTCATTCATCTGGAAATATGATTAATTGGTAATGGATTGTGTCTGCTAAGAATTGGGAAAAATTGAAAACTGTAGCTAGAGGCTTGCCTGGGCAAAAAATAGAAAGGAAACCAAGTATAGGTTCATCTAGATGTTCATCAGTATTATATCCTAGAATATAGGACAACATGGTTACAATCTGTTTGTCTCTCTCAAAGAAAATGGTGGCAGAATATGGAGGGTTGTCTGTAGGAACTTGAGCTTTTTCTAGGAGGAAAGTCTGAAGAATTTTGGATCTCATGGGAGGGTCCAGCTCTAGTTACAGATCAATTAGGTTTTCAATAGAAAATGGGGCTTCATTAGGCTTTGGCTGGATCTGCAACATTTCATTTATTGATCTTGCAATGATTGTGAACAAAATTTGTTGGTTAGGAGAGACTATGGCTCTTTGACTTGGCGAATAACAAATTTGGCATAGGTGGAAGATTTCAGGGAACTGGTATACCTATCGGAACAATTATTTACGTAAATTTGACTCCCATAGCTGAATATCATCTTTCTAGTTGAGGAATTTATCTTTGCTCCACAGTCGAGTTTTAATAGATTGTTAGGGGATGTTTTGTCTTTGATCTGGAAATATTTATCGCCCAATGGGAGATGGTCAATATCTAGGTGTGGAGTTTGCAGGGGTTTTACATCCATAATGCTTTAGGAAGCCATAGAGTTGTTTACTTTATTCAATTTATCACTATCTGGCTTAAGAAGTAGGCTTAGGACCTCTAGGATAGTGTGAAAAGATGAATATAGTCTGCAAAAAGGGTTTTGGATGAAACAATGGCTTTCTTTAGTTCAGCAAGGCTTTTCAGTTGGTTAAATTGATTAACCTATTAGAAATGTTGTGCAAAGCTTAAGTATAGGCCTTCGGCACTTCAGGAATACCTGGAAAATGAAGCTTTAGTATGTAGAAGGGTTCTCTGGGGGCACCAGAGGCTTTCTGAGGCTTCAATGGTCTTTATACTGCTTCAAATCAGAGTCAGCATCATCTTCTGAAAGTAAAAGTTTGAATTTTGGTTGAAAATGGCTTAAAATAGCTCAGCAAATATTCGGGCGCTTTAGAATAAGTTGGCAGAGGTTCTTTTCTGCAATCCTTAACAGAATAATAGGAAAAAGATTGGAATGGGTGGCTTCTTTCGTTTTTAACCAACAATGGTTAATATTTGGGCGCGAGGTTAAATTTAAATAGCAAGGCAGTTTCATCTGACGTGAGGAGGCGGCAATGTTGTTTATCACACCACTTTAAAGTGGTAGGGTGGTATTATTTTGGAGGACGTGATATTACATGGGGCTACCACGTAGCAAAAAGGCGGTCGGGGAAAGCAACTAATTTTGCGTGCTTCTGTGATGTTAAGAGTTGGACGTCGGAGCATGCAATATGGAATGCAGGTTGTTGGATCTGGAGGTGGGTGATTGGAGGGTTATCGGGTGGCGGAGTTGTGAGGGATGAGCTGTGGTGTGGGGTCAAGTTAATTAATAAGGTGGAGATTAATATATTATTTTAATTAAAACTCAGTTTTAATTAAATTAAATATATGGAGGGGTAGAGGTTAATTAAGCGGGGTTAATATGATAGTGGGAGTTAAACTAAAGTGGGACCTAATATATATGAAGTGTTGAATTTTTTGGATAAATGGGTTTTTCCTGTTTTATGTGAAAAAAGCGAAGTTAGAAAAGGGAAGGAATTATTAGTGATGGAAATGGGTTTTAAACTAGGGAAAGGAGTTTTAGGAAGGGGGAATGTGTTTTTTAAAAGGAAATGTCTAGGGGAGGGTGTAAAATAAAGGAAAAAAGGGTTATTTTACAAAGGAAAATGAGATGAAATAAGGGAAAAGCTAAAATGAAGGGGAAGGGATATTTTTTACAAGGGGTAAATGAGTTTGGAAGGGAGTTAGTAATCTGAAATAAACTAATTGATGCTTTCCATGCCTTGTGAAAATTGCTTCTACCTACCCATCATTTACCCTAACATTTTTTCTTCGTTTACTGGGTGCATTTAAGCTTGCTGACCCTTTATTTCTTTTTCTTTTGTAAGCAAACTATCTAATTCTAACCTTTTAACTTTCCAATGGAATAGATTAAACTACTGAGCTCATTATTATTCTCTACCTAACCACTGATATGCTAAGATTAAACAGTTTGGCTAGATATTTATTCTCTATCTATTAGCATGAAATTTAAAGCGTGAATGAATCAAGAATAAACTATTTGACCTTCCTAGATTGTGGCATTTTTGACAAGCTACACACAATCTTATTTGCAAAAAGTAAACTAAGAGTAGTGGCATTTGAATGTGCACACTTTCATGATGTATTTTTATCTATTTTTGGTGGGGTTCATATTTTATCGTCTTTTTTTATCCTTTTCTTTTAGTCGTTTGATTTTTCTTTTAGGACTCACCCTCTTTACATTTTTTAATATGGGAAAAAATTTTGCAGAAAGAAAAAGTATGTACAATATTACAAGACTAATCATAGTCAATTCAAAATTATGAATCCTATTATTATAGGACCCTAACAATGGCTCCGCATGGGGATGGCATTTCCTAGTGAAATGTCAAGAACTTTAAGATTAGTAGCCTTTGAAACTTTGACTGTGCTTGCCTTGTAACTGCATTTATATGATCTGCTTTATTCATACATATGATGCTACACCTTTCAAAGTTTAGGTCCTTCTCTTCGGGCTTCAACCTCAAAAGGTAATCATCTAATCCAATCTAAACTTTGCAATGTTATGTACAATGAGCAACGTAAACAAATGAACTAATGTTAATCTGGGGACAAGTAATGCTTTAGCATTCTATGATTCATTGGTCCACCTAGTAGATCTGTTCCATCTAACTGCTTCAAGAAAAATGCATTGTTACCTCTTGTTGTGGCCATCAACAACCCCCCTTCTTATTTTAGTTTTGACATCAATACTAAATAAGTGGGGACCCTTAATCTAGAAAATAACGATAAATTAGAACTTATATTTCCTTTTTGAATAAATCTTACTATCATAAACTTAGGAGAATATACACAAAAATCCAAAAAAGACTTAAGTTTATGATGAGTTCGAATAAAATCTTTCTCTTAATAAAAAGCATCGCATCGCAAAAGGGAAATAACAACGTCATATAAGCAAACTCCTACAAATGTGAAATCGCAATGTGAGATCGCACACTGAAGGAACTCATCGCATCGCAGTTTTCATATGCTTTAAATGTCACTTAAGGTGAAATGCTTCAAAGTTGGCAATATGCGATAACAAGTCTCGCAAATCGCATTTCGCAGAAATGCATGGTAATGAATGAATGTCGAAACATAATGGATTAGAAATGTTGCGACCTGTGATATTGCGAAGCAAAATCGCATTATCGCAGATCTGTAGGGCACGTCATTCTAAAAAGGTTTTTCGTAATCCGATGTCAATTCATACGCATTAATGTTAATTTAATAAGTTAGTTGATAATCATTAATAACATAAGGTTTCAATCTGATCAAGAAGTCAGTTCACATAGGGTGATATATTTTAGATGATTTCAAACATTTAAAGCTTTCCCGTCAAATTATTCATATCATTACTCTTTCCTGATTTCGTAAATTGCAGGAGCGAAAAACAGAAAGGTATACGTAGTAGTGTAGTGGGAAAAGAAGGAGAAAATGTTAGGGTCCCACCCTAACCCCCTTATCTATGTAATGGGACCACATCATAGTCAAGAGTCAATAAAGCCCATATTAATAATTGTAAGTGGGTAATCCGCAATTAATAATGGAACCACAGTTAGTTGCAAATGGGCTGTAGTATTAGATAGATGGTATTAATAATACAAGGTATTGGCCCGTGGTATTGCACGTAGGAGTCATATATAAAGGATAGAAACTCCCTGCGAGGAGCATCGTGTCTTATTTTGTAATCGAGCTCTGCTCTATTGGAGGTTTCCCCCTCGAAGAGGCAGGTGAACATTCATCTCTGAATAATAAATTCATTTCTATTATGTGTTCTGGGTATCTTTTCTTCGCATATTCTGGGTCTCTTTTCTTCGCATATTCTGTATTTGGGTATCATTTTTAGGTTAAGAGCATAACAAGTGGTATCAGAGCACTTTCCAGGGCCGGTGGGATCTCCATTTAGTAGAAAAAAAAAAATTGGCTCGAGACGTGTTCTGGCGTCTTTAAACCACGGGATCTGTCGTTGAGCGCATAAATCTGTGGATTTGGGGAGGCATGCATGCAAGAAATACAAGAGGTGGTCACGTCTGTTGGACTCCCTTGTAACCCCTGTGGGTACCCCTTCAAGTAGTAACGCATTAGACAGAACCTCGCACTGACTGTCTTCCACGTACCCTCTGGGTATATCGGAATCCCCCTAGGCTCCTTTGAAACCTCGCCATAGATAAACCGTCGGCCGTCTCGCGGCTACAGTACACCGAGAAAAACACTCGGAGAGATTACTCGCCTGTACGATAGGGTAGTCGGGTTGTACGGCTAAGGATACGGTCGATCCTCCTTAGTTAGAGCCCTGAAACATTGGGCCGAGTACTACTGCCATACCCTTATGTATATTGCGATCTGTAGCACCTGACACTCCTCAAGACCCTAGTTCCTTTTCTTTTTAAGCATCACCTCTTCCAGATCCACTTGAGCAAAGGAGTGCAGCAGTAGCAGACATCAGTCCCAACCAGCCAGTTCTCTCAGATCCAACAAACCAGAAGTGTTGTGCAGGGTTCCTATACCAGGGTATATTTGTCGCAGGACTTTTGGCCGCATTGACATTTTGAGGATTTGGCGACTGCAGTATTGATCACGAAGGAGTAAAACTCCGTTAGGAGTATAAAAAAAAAAAAAAAAAAAAAGTCTGAGATGTTCCAGGACACTTATTGGTGATATAGCCCATTAAAATCAGGACGACGAGCTGAGCATGGTGGTACCATTCAATTAATTGGCAAAAAAATTTTGGCGGTCCCAATTTTTCATCACGACAGTGTATGGTAGCAACTAGAGCTCAAGCAATGGCCAATGAAAGGATGGACAAACTGGAAGAAACGGTGAACAAAATCCACACTCAGCTGGACAAAATAAATCTGGATAACATGAACAACCTACTTACAGGAATGAGTCTCTAGCTAGAGAAATTCCAAGGAAAAGGCAAGGAGGATTTTATGTCAAACGGCAAGGAGCAAGCCCACGAGGAGGGGTATAATGGCTATGAAGGCATTTACGGTGAATCTAGCCACTCTCCTCACGTCTGGCACACCCATACACTACCCAATCAACAACTTCCTAAGTTGGATATGCATAAATTTGACGGTTCTCACCCAGCAGCATGGCTAGCACAAATGGACCAGTATTTCAAATTGAATCAGATTCTAGATTATGCGACTAAGCTTGTGTTGGGGAGCATGTACTTCGACAATGAATGGTGGCAATGGTGGGAATGGCATCAGCGCTCCAATGGATATTTGGGGACTTGGGCCCAATTTACCAAAGCTCTTCGAGATCGCTTTGAACAAGAAAACTCTTATTTTGGTCGTCTCACTAAGCTCAGACAGACTGGTACAGTAGAGGAATATATTAATGCTTTTGAAAGCTTAGCTTTCCGCACTAAGGGTCTCACAGATGAGTTCTACACGGAATGTTTTATCAGTGGTCTTAAAGAAGCCATCAGATCTCAAGCTCTACTTCACCACCCTCCCACGTGGACGGAGGCTTGCGAGGTAGCTCATAAGGTGGAACATGCATTAGCAGCCCAATACAGTCGCCCAAATTTCCCCGCTAAAGGTCGTCTCCCACAGGCGCAGAACACGACTCAAACACTTAAGTTCCAAAAGGTGTCCCCTGCAAAATGGCCGAAAGAAGGAAACAAGGACTATGTTACTACTGTGATGAAAAATACTCCCCAGGTCATAAATGTAAGGAGCCCAAATTCTTTCAAATAGATGCCACTGACTACAACTCAACAGAGGAAGATCCTCCACTTGGGGAACATGAGCCGCTAGAAGGCGATAACCAACAGGACAATGTCTCTGACGAACCAGTTATTTCGTTGCATGCCTTGGCAGGGATTTCTTCCCCTCAAACACTCAAAATCAGAGGGTTTATTAAACATCGCCCAGTAGTAGTTTTGATTGATAGTGGAAGTACACATAATTTCATCTATCAAAAAGTCGCAAAAACAGTGCATTGCTTTGTACGAGCAGTTTCTAACTTCCAAGTTCAAATTGCAGATGGAGGCACAATGAAATGTGAAGGCCGTTGTGAAAATGTCAAACTTCAAATGGGGGATTATCAGTTGAAAACCCACATGTTTTCCATAAACATGGGGGGTTGTGACATTGTCCTCGGCGCTGACTGGCTCCGCACTCTTGGGCCAATCACAATGGATTTCCAGGAGTTGTATATGAGTTTTAAGCAGAACGACCACACACATACCCTCCAAGGACTCCAGGCGGGAGCCCCCTCTATCATAAGCTCGCATAGGATGGAAAAATTGTTAAAAAAGGGAAATCATGGAGTGGTAGCTCAATTTAATGCCATCCAGGGAGTCGAAACCAAGCAGCCGCCACTTCATCTTGAGATGCAACAGATTTTAAACAACCATATGCCGGTCTTTGACAAGCCTCAAGGGCTTCCACCCTCACGAGGGGAACATGATCATAGCATCACCCTGGTTCGAGGGGCCCAACCCCCAAATGTGCGCCCATACAGATATCTGTTCACCCAAAAGAACGAAATAGAAAAAATCATCAAGGAACTTTTGGAAGCAGGGGTCATTCGTCC
>APFE031649440.1:54391-73191 GCA_000404065.3 Pinus taeda | reverse complement strand
TATGTTTTTCACAACTGTTCGGCTAAATTTTTATATGAAATAGAATATCTTTATTGAATTCTTTTCTTATAGCAATTGAATGATATTTATTACCAATTGCTGTAGAAACTATTTTAGATCCCATAGTTGAAAGATTAAATCTCGAGTTAGTTTAGAATTAAATATTTATGTTCATTAGAATACAATTTGCATATTGTTAGATTAGATTTAGAATAAAAGAATTTTACTTAGAAATTATTAGAAAGGAAATATCAATTCTCAACACACACACACATAAATTGGGAAACTGGTCCCATATCCCCTGTCGGACCCACCATCCCAAACAGAAAAGGAGCTGCTTACCAATGTCCGGACCGGGTGGGTATCCCCCTTGTTGTAGACCCGATTTTCGGGGCTTCAACACCTCTATAACGTTAAATGATGTAAGGGCCTCGCCATAGGAAATCAAATTTCCTATGTTTACCTTTTTCTTCTCTTTTGGAATCCCATTTGAGTACTTTGTCACCTATGAAAAAATCATCAGATTTGGTTTTCTTGTCAAAAATCCTTTTGATTTTATCTTGGATAACTTGGGATTTATCATAGACTTCTTCCCTGGTTTGGTGCAAATGTATTGTCTGATTTATCCTCCTTTGGATATCATTGGATTCTACCTGCAGTTCTTGGATCATCTTCATCACTGGTACTCCTAAAGAGGATGGAAAAACAACATCCATTCCATATACTAGTTGATAAGGAGATGTACCAATGGACTTTTTTGTAGTTAGTTTGTCTGCCCATAAGGCATTAACCAACTTTTTGTTCCAGGTCTTCTTATTGTCTTCTAATAGTTTCTTGATGATATTAACAAGGCTTTTGTTTGAGGATTCTGCAAGTCCATTACCTTGAGGGTAATAGGTCATGGAATGGCCAAGGGTAAGGTGGTATCGGTTACAAAAGTCTACCATTTCTTGGATTTGAAGGCAACAACATTATCAGTGATGACCTTTTGTGGGCATCCAAATCTAGAAAGGATGTTGTTCTCAAGGAATGAAATGATGGCATAATATGTGGCTTGCCTAGAAGGGATGGCTTCTATCCACTTAGTAAAGTAATAAATGGCTGTAAAAATCTATTTATGTTGGGCTAAGGAGGGTGGGTGAATTTCCCCAATGAAGTCTAAACCCCATTGTTGAAAAGGCATTTCTGTGGAGATGGGTTTGAGGGGTAAAGGACATATTTTTTTCTTGCCTTCAAATATTTGGCATTTGTGACACGAGGTCACATATTTTCTGACATTTGCAGAAGGGTGGGCCAGTAAAAACATGCCATTAAAATATTATCAGCAGTTGTTTTCCAGTATAGGTGTCCCCCACAATCCCCTGCATGAAATTCCTGCATGACTTTTTCAGGTTCATCTTTTAATAAACAATTTAACAAAATTCCACCATTATCTTTCCAAAATAAAACATTGTCTAACATACAATATTTCATTACTTTCATCTTTAGGAATCTACTTTTAGTTCTAGATAAATAGGAGGAGCTTGTAGGTTGAGTAAAATGAAAATAATGTCTGCATACGAGGGTGAATCTATGAAACCTTCACTAATTTGTGGAGTCGCCATCTCTTCCTGATCATCTATGGCAGTAATGAAATTTATGCCTAAGGCTCGACAGTTTGATTCAACCATGAGTTTGGCTAAACCTTAGCCTTTAATCAATTTTGTAGGCTTGATCTCAATGTCATATTCTAGTATGGTGGCAATCCATTTTCCTCTTTTTCCATCAGGCCCATTCTGAGTTATAATGTCCTTTACAACTAAGTTTGGAACATATTCTATTATGTGAGAGTACAGAATATATACTCTGAAATCCTTTATGGCTTTTACTAAAGCAAGAACTTATTTTCCAATATATTATACTTTAGTGTAGCATCTCTCAAAGCTTCACTGAATAAGGCACTGGGTTGTTCATCACCCTCATCATTCTTTTGCAACAAGACTGTTGCAATAGTGTGTTCTGAAGCAAATGAAAAAATTATGAAGTCTTAGTTGAAATTAGGACTTATGAGGACAGGTGTTTTAGTAAGGGCTTCTTTTATTTCCTCAAAAGACTGCTTATCCTCTATTGTCCACTTAAGTGTTGAATCCTTTTTCAACTTGTTATTCAAATATCTAATTAGTTTTGCTAAGTTAGAAATGTATCTTCTAAGAAAAAATATTTTACCTAAGAATGATTGCAATTCTTTAATGTTCCTAGGGCGACTGAAGTTTAGGATTGCTTCTATTATAGCTGGATCAATTCTAATGCCCTCTTTTGAAATTATGTGTCCTAAGAGTTTACCTTCTTCTAGTCCAAAGAGTGCCTTTTTGGGATTCAAAGAAATGCCAAATTTTCTGCATTTTATGAATACTCTTCTTAGATGATCTAAATGTTCATTATCTAATTTGGAAAACATTGTGATATCATCTTGTTAAACGACTAAAAATTCATGGATTTCTTTTGCAAAATCTATGTCCATTGCTCTTTGGAAATTTTCTCTAGCATTCATCAATCCAGAGGGCATTTTCAAATACATGAAAGCTCCCTAGGGAGTGATGAATGCAGTCTTTGCTTGATCTTTGGGTTGGACTAGGATTTGATTGTATCCAGAGAATCCATCAAGTAATGAAATTTTGGATGACCCTACTACCCTCCAAGAATGTGGTCCATTTTATGGATGGGATAGTTATCCTTTAGTGACACTTTGTTTAAGTTTCTGAAATCAACACAGAGTGTGGTTTCTCCTATTTTCTTTCTAGTGGGGACTAAATTAGAGACCAAATATGCATATCCAATTGTGCTATGATTTGCATCTCATACATCCTTTTTACTTCTTTTTCAATCAATGGCATAAGAACTAGATTAATCCTCCTAAGCTTTTGTTTAAAGGGTTTCTAATATTCTTTGATGGGTATTTTATGTTGAATAATGCTAGTGTCATAATATTTTAGGTATTCATAACTCCAAGCAAAGACATCTTGAAATTCTTTAAACAGACTTATGTATTTCAGCTTTTCAACTAGAGGTAATGCTTTCGATAATTTATTAAGCTTAGGTTTTTCTTTTGTTCCTATATTACATTCTTCTATGTCTGATCTTAAGGCTCCATTATTGGTATCCTAGCTACATAATTTGAATCAAACAAATCTTATAATGAGGCTAATCCCTTAGGAAAAAAGTTATTTTTAAGGTTTAAAATATCAGAATCATCATTGACTATTTCTTCTATTTCTACTTTTTCTAAGTTATCTATTTCTACTTTAGTGAATTTAGTGGGTTTATTTACATCTACAACATTTATATCTATCTCACTATTTATGATGTCATCTATTGTACAACCGGTATCTATGTTATAGTGCTGGAATTCTCCCAATTCATAAAATTATAGATTTTGAGAATCCTGTGAAAAAATCTGTCAATATTTTAGATTATCAGGTATAACAGGCCTGTGTCTTACCTCTACAATGTACTGGTGATTGGGCTGAAAAGGTAATCTGTAAGTGCTAGCAAAAGTAGCCAAATTGTGATCTTGCATGTTCTATTTCCTAGGAATAGCAGCAAAATCAATTTCAAGAAGTTCTTTAATCAGATCTAGAATAGTTTCTCTGTATTGGCTAAGTCTAGGATTATTCACAGAATACTCTCCTTTAATTTTCTTTATGATCAATTCCAAGTCTCCCATGATAGAAACTCTATTGGCTCCATGGTTTCTTACAATTTGCAATCCTAAGATTAAAGCTTCATACTCTCCCATGTTGTTAGTGCATTTGAAGTTTAATCTGAAGGCATGACCTTTAGAATGATTATTTTCCATGTTATGAATCAAAACTCCTGCACCTACTCCTAACATGTTCACGGAACCATCAAAATCTATGTGCCACCTAGCTTCATGAAATATATTATCACTATCAAGTTCATTATGTTTTTCTTCAAAAGTTGTGATTTCATCTTTGCTATTGTCTGAATTATACAAGATAAATGAGTCCATATCAGAATGCATGGAATAAATAGGATAATTTTGTGATATTTCTTAACTACTTACCATGCATTTCATCAAGGTTTCTCTATAAAGATTTCTTTGTTGTCCAAATACGTAAATGGTAGCATATGACATGTCTAATTGCAGAGATCCTTGTAATTTTGCTCCCCATGAGCGAGATAACAACATACCATATTTAGGTGGAATATTATCAACTACTATGTCCATAACAATACTTTTTGTTGGGCATTGGACTAGAGTTACACACAGATCTTTTATCAAGCCTAGGCATTTGACTTGACTAGAATCAAAGGTAATTAGGTCCTTGTAGGGTCTAGTGATGTCTAAGTTTAATCTTTCCATGACTCCTTTAGGCATTAGGTTATGAGATGCTCCTGAATCTAACATAACATTATGTAGGATTTTATCATGAATGTTTAAGCTAATGTAGAATGGAGGAATACCCCCTTGTTGATGTTTTCCATTCACTTCTAGACCAAATAATAACTCAAGTTGATCATCATAAACGTTTACAACATCTTCTCCTTCACGTATGTCAAGTGTTTCAGTAATTTGTGCTTTGTATGATTCATTTTTCACCAGATCTCGTAAAGGAACTGGTATTTTCAATTTGGCTATCTCAATTTTGATTTTGAATGGCATTTGATTTTTGCCTAGTTGAATGATTTCATCTTTAACAATTTGGGTTTGTGTGTTTTTGTCTTCTTTACCCTCACTTGGTAATTCAGTTTGTGTGTCAATAGTTTTGCTTTGAATTCTCTTGTTAGAAAAAATTTGAGTAGCAGTTGAAGTTTGAGTTTCAGCTGAAGTTATGTCTATAATTTTTGGGCTGGAAGCCTCCTGAGTTCCTCTAGGTAGAATTCGTAGAACTTTGGTCACAAGAGCTTCTACTATTTTCTTAGTTTGGGTTTGGACTGATTTCTTAGTAGGAACTTCCGTGTCCTTTTTTCTTCTAAGGTTATATTATTTGTGAACTTCATAGATAGCAGATTCATAGCCTTGTTTGTAGTCAAAGGACTGTCCAGATTCTAATTGTAATTGTTGTAACATCTACAATTCTTGTTCTTCCTGAGTAAGAAAAATGTCATCTTCATTGTTTATGCCCATCAAGTTTATCTGGGTGTCCTGGTCTTCTTCAAGCTGTTGTGAACCTTTGGCATAATTTCCCTAGAAAGGTGGCCTAATTTGTTGATTGGGTGTACCTTCTTTTGATTTTCCAATATTAGGATTTTTCCTAAAGTTAGGGTTTCTGATTTGAGGTCCTTGTTGATTTTCCCACTTTGGTTTTCTTTCCATATTCTCTAATCTATCCATTAGCTTTTCTAAACTTTTAGCCAAACTATCTATCTTAACATCTAAATTGGATGGTTCTTCCTTAATGGTAACTCTCCTCTCATTCCTCATTCTAGCTCTTTTAGCCAACAAGTTAGCTTCTACACTAACTGCATCACTCTGCATCTATTCTAAAGTTGGAGGGTTTCTTTGTCTCAATTGGTAAGACATATTAGTGTCAAAACCATCAGGAAATTTGATTAGTGCCAAGTCTAGTGGAGGTTTGATATTTGCAGGGATTCCATTATAAATACTATTAAACCTAGTACAATAGTCCTAAACAGATTCATTAGGAGCTCTTTTATTGTTTTCATATTCAGACAATATTTATAAAGGATTTTTCTTTCTTTCAACAATATGACCAACAGGTAAAGCTTTAAACCATTTCTTGACATCTCCTGCTAGTGTTTGTGCAAATAATCTCATATGTACATCTTCTTCATCAATTTCATGTAATTCAAAATAATCATTCATTTTATTTGCATGTTGTTGTGTAGTATATTGGCCAGTACCATCAAATTGAAAGATTTGACTCTGGTATTCTTGGGGCATGGCATGCTGGTAAGGTCAAAGGAGAATATGTGGTAGCCATGGCTAATATTCTATCTTAGCTAGGAGGTAAAGTGGTAGTGCTTGAAGATGAACTTGAAGTGCTTGCAGATGAGCTTGAAGTGCTAGAAAATGTAGCAGAAGTGCTAGAAGATGAACTTGAAGTATTCGGAGATGGAAATAAAACTCTAGGTTGAAGAGGAAGCTTGGGGATGAATGATTCTATGGAATGAAGTGTAGTGGAAATAATAGATGAGGTGGTATTAAATAAAGATGAATTTACAAACTCTGAAGGAATGGTAGAAGGCTTAGGAGTAACAGCAATTAGGGTAGCTAATTCAACTAACTGTTGAAAATAGGCTTCGTCTATGTGCCTTATCAAATTTGGGGTTAAAGCATCAACTTTGTCAAAAGTTTCTAGAACATGTTGATCTAAATAAGGATGTATAGTATTCTTCTTTGATTCAATAAATTGAATAAACGTAGGGTCTATTATAGTATCATGGACTGAATTTTCAGATTTGGTACGAGACAAAGAATGCTCAAATGATAAATCAAATTGAAAATCCTCTGAGTTTGATAACTCTTTAGGAAGTGAATTTGCTTTGATTAGCTCACTAACGCTTTCTTGACTTTCTACTTTATTGTTTTTTCTTAATATTATGTCTGGATTATCAACAATTATAGCAGAGTTTGGATTTGGATGTGCCCTAGTATAGTATGTTCTTTTGGAAGCCATAATTTTTATTTTTTATTTTTTAATGAAACTTTTTGACAACCCTAAAATGGCCTTAAGGTGAAAAGATGAGATTTCAGATTTCCTTTAAGGTTTATTGAATTGAGGAATGATTCCCCAGTATGGGTGCCAGTATGTTATCACTCCAAAATTTCCTCTAGGGTTGTTATGTTGTGTTTAAAGAAATAATAGAGGTAACCACAAACCTACTTTTGAGACCAGGATCTAGCATTCCTAACGCACAGACATGGCTCTCTCTTAATGATTTAACTTTGTTGAGTTAATTGATTTTAGGCTAGTTGTGTACGCTTGATTTGGTTTTGATTTGATTTTGTGGTGGAATCACTGATACAAATGGATATATGAATGTCTTTTTACCATTGGGATATGGAGTCAAATTGTCAAGAAAACAAGATTGAATCAAGTTCTAAAGATAGTGTCCACAAGGCAAGGCAGCTGAGTAATTTCAGATCTTTTTAGGCTGGATGGTGAAGTGGTTTTTAATTGGGTTCAAGGAGCAGTTAAGGATTCCTCAAACCGGATAATGAGGGAAATGAAAGAGGTCAATCGAAACTAGGGAGAAATGTAGAATTCCCTACTCTAGATATCAGAAGAAAACATTAGAATGAATAATTGTTCAAGACAGAGTGTACTTAAAAAAATTCTATAATAATATTCCAATTATTACATCCAAATTTGGAAAACATGTAAGTATGTGAAATACTTAAGAAAATAACAATTTAACAAATTAAGGATACTTCACTGAAGTGGCCCAACACATGAATCCTGTAATGCAATGCTTTTATTACTGAGTCCAGTCTGCTGACTTGAAAATGTTACAATAAACCCTTAGGTTTCAGATCAATACAACCATAGAAAGGTTCAACAATCCACCCCACAATACTTCAAATTATGAAGTATTTATACAAAAAACTATTACATAATATCCTAAAATGATTTAGGAATTATTCAAGGAAAAAGAAATATCTTCATGCAAGAAGATAGAGACACCTAGGAGACTAAAGGCTAGCTGTCCCTAATTTTATTGATTTTGATGTTTGTTGTTTTGATATTTGCTGCTTTCTCTCTTTTGATGTTTCTCTGTGTTGACTTTATCTTTAAACTCTATTTTTGACTTTTAAACTCTATCTTTCATATGATGTTCTTTAACTTAACTGATCGGTTACTCTTTAATGTTTTAGCTTGACTGCTCTTTGACTGCTCTGTTTTCACTATTTTACCTTTCATTTTCATAGAAAATCATTCAAATTTTCCCAAGACTCTGCATCTGGTAATTTAATCTTTACCATTCTTTTGAAGATTTCATCGGCCTTTGTGTATTTTACAAAAGTAGTTTTGTTGATAAAGATATATTTTACCTCATGCTGGAGTTAAAAGAGATTCTCAAAAGTCTGATAGAGCACTTTTCTTGTTGGAATCCCTTTCATGGATGAATTGTTCGCTTGTTCCTTTTCCACTTCTCTGATTTTCTTATCATAGTCTTCATGCCTCATCAACCCGTCATTAATCACCAACGGATTGCGCAAACCTTTCTACCTCAAAACATCAAATTTCACCATAAATTTGGTTATTGCAAGCTCCATGTTTTGACACTTTTCTTCAAGTTGTACCTTCAAGTTCCTCTTAGAGATTACCTTTTTCACTTCTAGAATTGTTTTGGTCTTGTCACTTAAGCCAATCTCTTTCAATTCCTGTTTGTTCTTGGAATTAAGAAACTTAATGATTTCATTGGCCTCCTCTGGCTTCTTACCAAGTTCTTCCATAAATATTTGAATAGCTTCAGTTGCTTCCTTGATTAAATCCTTCTGCTCAAAGATGACTTAGATGGATGGCCAAATATCATTAACAGAGAATGATATTGGCCCACAACTGCTGCTTTGCTTGGGAAAGTGGTTCTTTCAATGTCAATTCTTTCTCTAACTTTTGTATTTTCTCTGTCAATCTATTTGACTTCTGTGTTTCCTTTTTATGCATGATTTGTGCCAATTTCTTTTCATCTTCTAGAATTTTTATTTGATCTTTAAGTATATTATTTCATTTGTTTGGATGGACATATCCTACATAACTTTGATTAATTCACCTTCTTCATCACTAGTATGAGATGCTATTGTAGATGATTTTGTAACCGATGTAGTTGTTGATGTAGAGGGAAGTGTTGTAGCTACTGGAACTATTGTGGCTGCTGAAGCTACTAAAGTAGAAGGAGTTGTTGTAGTAACTGTAGGAATAGTAGAGACAGTAACTACTTCCATGACGACCTTTTTCTCCTGCACTAACTTATCCATCTCATTTTCCATTTCTGTTAATTGAGCATGAACTGAAGGATGAGGTTCATCATCTCATCTTTTTGGTTTTGATTCTCTAGAACTTCCTTGGTCTGTGGATGTTCAGTAGGAGGAAATTTTAGTTGCTTCTTCAATGCAGCAATGTCTACATTCTTTTTCTTAATGAGTTCTTATGCAACTTTGACATTCTTTGGATCATATCCCACTTCAATAACCAAATCTTCAAGGGATTTAATTCTGTTATCTTTAGCTTGTAAGGATGCCTTCTCTAGTTTTAACTGTACTTTGATATTCTCTATAGAATTTTGTAGTTTTTGTACACTCATGGCTTTGTCGATCATAGTTGAGTATAGCATTTCTCCTGCTTGTTTATGAAACTCTATTTGGTCTATAGGATAAACATATTTGGCAGGAATTTCATAATCTTTCTTTCTGTAATCTATTGATGACTTAGGATATTTTTAGGTCCCTATATTACTAGTGTAAACCATTATTTTTATTAGGACAACCCCCTTATTATTTTTTTGTTCCCATGTAGTCCCCATATTCTTATTATTGTGCCCCATAGAAGACCACTATTGTTATTATTGTGCCCTTACATTATTAATGTTATGTCGGCTCTTATTATATTATGATCCCTTAAGACTCCTATAAATAGAAAGGAGGTCTTGTCATGTGTATCATCTAAGAATTGTTCATTTGTGTAATGTAAAGTAGGTTTCCTCCTCGAAGAAGCCTATTTCTAAGGTGTTGATCTATCTTTTCTATAATTTTGTGCACTGGTTTCATAACATTTGGTATCAGAGCTTTGGATTTTATGGTTTTGCTGCTCCAAACAGGTCATTGTGGCATTTTCGCTATACCTTTTGTTCTGTGACATTTTAGAAGCTAAAAAAAAACCATTTGAGAATAAATCACACTAAACCTATGGTCTGAATTTAAGATATTGTCTCGTTATATTCTCAGAGATATGATCTGAGGAAGTTAGGGTTTGTGCAGACCCCCGAATTACATTCCAAATAGGTCACCTTGGGAAAAGTGTCATAACTTTCGCTCTGAGCATCAGATTGAATTCTCAAAAGAAGTTACAGAAAGAGGACAGGCTGTAGTTTTTTTCGATATAATTTTCAGAACCTAAGGTTGAAACAGTGACCTGTTGTATGTCGTACAAGTTCGCTCTACTGAACTAGTCTATACTCAGGTCATCGTGGGAGATTGTGCACAACTCTTTCTTGGTGAATCCAATTTCGATCAGACTAGTGGAATTTGAAAGATGACATAGAGGGCTACTATAGGTTGCAATTTCAGAACTAGAAAATCTGAAATTACAGAGTTACAGTCGTTTCAATATCGAGCTCCTAAAATCAAGGAAAGGCAATATGAGGAAGTTTGATGGCAAGGATCCGGTAAATTGGATACTACAGATGGAGCAATATTTTGATCTACATGAGGTGCAGCTGTTACAAAAGGTATGTATTGCATATTCATATTTAGAACCACATCAATTTTTATGGTATAAAGGGTTGTGTTCTCGTAAAGCACTTGTCACTTGGTCAATTTTCACGGAAGAAATGATAGCACATTATGAGGATACAAAGAGTAACACCTTATTTAGCCAATTGATAAATCTCAAACAAAAGGGTTCAATGGCAGATCACATTAAGGATTTAAAAAAATTGAATATAAGGGTAAATGATATTCCAGAGAAGAAAGGATTGATGTCTTCATAGGGACTTTAAAGGATAACATTCAATATGAGGTTCGCCTTTGGGACCCTGATTCATTGGAGAAGGCATTCAGGTTGGAAAGAAAATTTGAAAGAGGAATTATGGAAACAAGGAATCCTACCACTCACAACTATAAATATGGAAGTGTTTTTCTTCTAGCCTTCCCCAACCTACAAGATTTACACGACAACAATTGGAAGAAAAAAGAGAAAAAGGACTTTGTTACATTTTTGATAGCAAATACACTAAAGGTCATAAGTGTGTTGAGAAGAAATTATTTTACATAAATTGTGAAGAGGAGGAAGAAAATGATCAATAAACATCAAAAGAAGAGGATATACACCAGGAACAAACCACAGAGAAAGAAGAAATGAATCTGAACATATCCTGTAAAGCATTGGAAAGAATTACCACTCCTCAAACTCTCATGATAGGACATATCAAGAAGAAAAATGTTCAAGAAGTTAAAGCAAACATCGAGTAGCAAGAAATGAATCCGACCATATCTTGTAAAGCATTGGCAAGAATTACCACTCCTAAAACTCGCAAGTTATAAGGACATATCAAGAAGAAAAAGGTTCAAGAAGTGAAAGATCACATCGAGAAAGAAGAAATGAATCCGACCATATCTTGTAATGCATTGGATGGAATTATCACTCCTCAAACTATCAAGATAGAAGGACATATCAAGAAGAAAAATGTTCAAGAAGTGAAAGATCACATTGAGCATCAAGAAATGGATCCAACCATATCTTTTAATTCATTGGAAGAAATTACGACTTCTCAAACTCTCAAGATAGAAGGATATATCAAGAAGAAAAAGATTCAAGCAGTGAAAGATCACATCGAGCATCAACAACAAGTTCTCCAACTTTTAAAGGATAACGCCCCTTTGGTTCACAATGGAATGAAATAATAGGTAGATCAACATCATAGTCAAAGAAATTTTGATGTTGATGATTGGGTATTTTTACAGCTACATCTCAAGCAAGCTATTTGTGAGAAGAAAATGTTGGCAATACTACATGCACTTAAGAAATGGTGACCTTACCTAATGGGAAGACACTTCAAGGTAAAAATGGATCATGATAGTCTTAAATAATTTTTAGAACACAGATTATCTTTAGAAGAACATAAAAAATGGGTCACAAATATGTTGGGTTATGACTTTGAAATCACCTACAAAAAAGGGAAGCAAAATGTTGTTGCAGATTCACTCTCAAGAAAGGATGAGGATGTGGAAGCATTGTTTTGTGCTATTTATATTATGCAACCCGATTGGATAAACAAAGCAAGGGATGAATGGAAGAAGGATGAAGAAGTGTGGCCACTCATGAAAAAGTTACAGAAGATTCCAATTCAAACAATATTTCCAGAACTTGATGAGGAAGGAAAAATCATGTTGGAGCCTGCAACAGTCACAAAAACAAGAACCCGACAGCTACAAAATCGATCAATTTTAGAGTATCTCATCAAGTGGAAGAACATACCCGCTGAAGATTCCACATGGGAGGACAAGAATTTTATACATAAGAATCAAGAACTACTCAAGCCTTGAGGACAACACTTTTTGAAGGAGAGGGGCATGTTAGATCCCTATATTACTAGTGTAAACCCTTATTGTTATTAGTACAACACCCTTATTATATTGTTGTGCCCATATAGTCCCCATATTCTTATTATTGTGCCCCATAGAATCACACTATTGTTATTATTGTGCCCTTCATTATTAATGTTATGTCGGCTCTTATTATATTATGACCCCTTAAGACTCCTATATATAGAAAGGAGGTCTTGTCATTTGTATCATCTAAGAATTGTTCATTTGTGTAATGTAAAGGAGGTTGCCCCCTCGAAGAGGCCTATTTCTAAGGCGTTGATCTATCATTTCTATCTTTTTGTGAGTTGGTTTCATAACAGATGTTATACTATGGGCTACAAAAGGTCATCTGAATTTTTCATGTCTTATAATCAAATGCAGAAAGTAATATGTTCTGGATACCAAGAGTCTGTTTCAAGTATTGTGAATATATTTCAGCTTTTATTTCTTCATTTTTGGTATTAATATCTTTGTATCTTTCTTTCATGTCTATTTCTCTATCCATTGGTTCACTTGAAGAAGAGACTTCAACACTATGTTGACTCCTGATGATATGAGCACTAGAAGTTGAAGGTTGATGAGTTCCCTTTGATACTAATGGAAGTGCATTTTCTTTAATTATAGTGTCTGTATCAATGATCTCAATTGCATCAATTACTTCTTCTTGCTCATTTACTGGACTCAGCTTTGCTCTTTTACTATACATTATTTCAAATTTGTTATCTGTTGTATCTTTGTTTGAGCAAGAACCTTCTTCTCTAGTCCTTTTTGAATTTCTGTCCTGTAGTGCTGGAGTATGTAGAATGGAACTAGTATCCATCTGCTCCTCCCTATCCAGTAAGGTTTCTTCCAACCACTATGACTAGTTGGCATATCTTTCAATCTCTGGCTTGGACTCATGCATAAAAGGGATCAATTTAAACTTAAGTCTCAGTTTGTTTATGAAACCCAAAGGATCATACTTCCATTTGAAACTATCACTAAAATTCATTTCTTATAAACATATTTCTACTTGCTCTCCAACATCCCTATTATTGCAGATAAAAGGACCAAGCTGGTTCTTGATTTTAAACTGTGTTTTCTTCTTGGCTGATAGAAAATTAACATCATCTGAATTTATGATCTGCCTGATATATTCTAGTGCAAATATCCTCATGGGGAGATATTTGGGCAGCTTATATGGAATTAGTCGACATCCATACACCCTAATTTCAGTGTAGTTCTGGTATAAATACCAGTCTCCTGTTCTAATGTGTTTTGACAACTGTAAAAATTTCTTTATTTCATCATTGATCCTGGGTTGATTGATACTACTTAGCATGTTAACAACTGGGTGAACAAATGAATCAATGAAATCCTTGTAGTTGAAAACAACGAAATATTTTTGGATTAAGGGTGTCCAAAAGATAACAGATCTAGGATTTCCCTTAGTGTCCAGTTTTTTAATGTTAACTGTAAACCTTTCTAATTGGAAATATAGAAACATATGGAACAATACTGAAGATTATTTGAATACTCTTTCATCTGGAAATCTGATCATTTGATCATGGATTATGTCTGCTAAGAATTCGGCAAAAAATTGGAAACTGTAGTGTTACATATTATTTTGTCACCGTCCCTGTTACCCCTTCTCCCATACATTGGAGGACCTATTCCGGGACCTGTGAGAAGTGACATAACTTGAAAACACCTGCATTGTATCCCTTAAAGTATGTACTTCCATTGCCTTGGAGACTTCTGCAAAATACACAAAATAGAGCCCTTTCTCCTTGGTGCTGCCACGGTGTATCACTCGCGCCAATGGGGGGAATCCTCCCAGAGGTGTGCCAGCTGGCGCTCTGTCTCAAAGTCGCACTAGCGCCAACCCAGCTGGGTAAAGTTTTTAACAAACAAACTTCTGAAGGTTCCTTCCACCCTATCCATGAACTGATTCCAGTTTGAGTTGGTTCAGTTGGGCTTCGTATCTCCCAAGGAGGGAAGTAGTTCTCCACCTCTCATGGAAGCTTCCTATGATAAGGACAATCCCATGAATCTGGTGGATGGTCTTATCTACTTCTCCTACCTCTATATAAGCTTCTTCTTTTCCCTTTGACAAGCTAGTTAGTAATTCTACTTTTCAAGCTCCCAAATCTAAGTCCCAAAGTCTGAGAATTGCTAAGTTCATCTTGCAAGAGGCCTTGTTCACCCTTATGAGAATAAATCTTTAAGGAGGAGATCCATGTCCAAGTAATCAAGGAGAGAGAGGCTTGTTCCCATCCCCTACAAGCTTTGCAAGGCATGTGTTGCTGATCACCCAGCCAAAGGAGGATTTGACGTCAGAACTTGGTTGTATTCTCTTTTGTTTATCAATAATAATAGACGACTATCATTATGGTTCCACTCATGTGTCTTTACTATGATGTTTGAGTTGTATCCTTTCTGACTAATACATAGTTGCATTTCTTGGATTTTATGCTTGTATTTGTCTTGTTCTTTGCATGTGCAGGTGTCTATTCACGAGGATCGTGAGGATTGTGACTAGTTGAAGCGAAAGAATGGAAGTGACGACTCTTCTACGAATATAAGCATTGGATTCGAGGTAGGCTCTTATCATTGGCCTTACTTTACAATTAGGAACCTGCGTGTTAGCATTGTTTGATTGTTGCTAGACCCCATTTAGGCTAGTGGGATCGCCTCTGTCCGCAGAGGGGATTTACCTACACAACAATTTGGCGACTCCGCTGGGGAGTTGGCTTTTTGCCTTGTTGTTTTTTTTGTCTTGTTGTTTGATTTGTAAACTTTAGACGAAGCCTGAAGTACGGCCAGATAGCCTTCGAAACGCTATTGCTCTGCATTAGCAAAGTAGATCAATGCCACTTCAGTCCATCTCCAGTTTGGTTTACGAACTGAACGGCTTCGAACTTGCCTTCTTCCTTGGTTATTTCTTGGTTTCTCCTACTTGATTAGCTTTCTGGGTTGGATGCCTGTGTTGCTTCTTGCCTCTTGGTGTGCCTAGGTACTGTTGACTTAGCTTTGGCTCGTTTGTTTTTTATTTTTCCATAGCAAACTCGGTTGGCGCTCTTTTATAGCATTACAGTCGCGCCAGTTGGCGCCAATTGCTCATTGACAACCCGCGCCAATCCCTGAAAGGCGCTAGTTGCAGCCTGACAGTTGCGCTAGGCCTGGGAACTTTTGAAGTTTGCTTGGATGAGCCCTCTGAGCTTGGTTTTTGTTCTGGGTACCTTTTTTCAACTACTTGAGTGTGTTGGAGTGTTTTTTGACTGGTTTTGAGTCTCTCTTTTGAGAAATTCTTAATTTGATTTCCTTTGGTCATTACTTGAAGGTTTGTCTCAGTCTCTTCACAATTTTGCAGCTTTTTGCTTTTGTTTTTGCAAAAAAAGTGTATGAGTGTTAATCGCCTTTGAGTGTTTTTATTTTTTGATCTTTGGAACTCTCACCCAATTTTCTTGATTTGCACTTGAGTGGTTCTTAGATTACATTAGAATCATCTTATGTTTGAGAATTCTCTTGCATAGATCACACTTGCATAATTAGAATTCTCATTTGTGCATGGATTACATTTGCATACTTTTCAAGTGAATTGTGCATAGATTACAATTGCATAGATTACCTTTACCCTTTGGATGTTTCCCATTTTCTATCGATTTCACATTTCTAGCCCTAGGGCATCTAGTGGCTTTGTGTGTCGAGCCTTAGGAGTTTTGGTCTTCTATTAGTCCAGTCAACTTTCTGATTGCTCCCTTGCACTTGTTTGGTAGTTGTGGATTGTTTTGTTGCGTTATTTGGGTGACTTGCTTTGCTTTCACTTGAATTCTGCTTCGTCTCACTTTGAGCCTAGATTACATGGCTCATTAGGTGTCTTTGGGACTTTTCTCGTTCTTTGGAGGTTTGCTTTTTCATTTAGGGAACTGAATGTGCTTGTATTGAATAGAATTTGTTTGTTGTCATTTCTCAAAGTTTTTTTAGTGCATTTTGCCATCAACGAAAGAAAAAATCTCTTTTGCTTTGAACTAGTTAATGAGAATTAGAACTTTTCATTTTGATTAGTGATTTAGTGATCTTAAAGAAAAGTTTATTAATTTGCATTAGCTGCATTAGGGAAGCTCTTTGTTGCTTTATGATCGTTTCATTTGTATGAAAGCCCTTCAACTCTCTTGTAATTAGCATTCATCGAATGAAATGACATGTTTTGGCATATAGATTGCATTTAGGGAATTTTGAGAGATTACATACGGTAAGGCCTGAAAACTGAAACTTAACACAAGATCAACTTTAAAATAAACCGAGTGAATCTAAAAATGCATTGGAACATAATGCTCACATTCTAGAGGTCTAGGCTAGAGACGTGCTCCGGCATCGTTAAATATAATCACTTTTGTTTCCACTCAAGGTTGGGTGATTCCTCCTTTTGTGACTCAACTATGGTCTAGTACGGACTTGTGCTCCCACGTACTGTCGAGTATATGGGGAGACTCCACTAGGTTATCATCCTTGATCCATAGGAAGTTGTGTCTACCGCCTTACAGCCCGTAACGCACCGAACACATCATTCGGGAAGATTGACTGTCGTATGGAAAGTCCTTGGTTTTCATATGATTGCTAAAGTGTATATGCAGTTTTACGGATTGTCTGGTAAACCCCTTGCCTAGTTCTCCAGAGTAGTCACTTTTTGATCCTTTTCGAACTCCCTAAAAGAAAAGGCTCGTCTGAGCACTTGTCACTTCAGGCTCATTAAACATTCAAAGGTGACTAGAGTCATCTTTTTGTCCTTTTCTCGACTCTTTAAAGATGAAAAGGTCAAGTTATGTCCTTGTGTCTAAAAATTAAATTACCCGCGATCACATGCCCTGTTAGATTCTGTTTATTGGTCATTTGATTGTGTGTCTTGGCTCTTTTTCAGCCCCGTGTGTGATTTTCAGTTTTGATGGTGACTTTTCCACAGTTCACCAACCCAGGAATCCCCTCTGAAGGGAATCCTGGTCATTTTCCTCCTTTTGGGAATGTTGGTGCTCCCTACATGGCAACGTTGTCCCTTCTTGGGTTAACTCTTGGGTTTCCTGTTTGGTTGTTCTCAACCTCTGTGGTCTCAAGTACTAGTCAATCAGTTCCTCCACCTGAACAACATCATGTTGATTCCAAGGTGGACCTCTCCCCTTCTTCGCCTGTTTCTACATCCTCATCTTCTACTTCGCCTGGTGAAAGTCTGGATTCAAGTAACCAGGTGGCTAAGAAGAAGAAGAAGTCTCCTAAGCGAGAGGTTAAAAGTGTAGCTACTCCTCTGAGTACATCTCAGGTCGGAACTCCTTCTGCTCCTCCACGGAAGGTTAAGTTTCCTTGTAGATTATGCAAGGATGACCATCTTCTTCGTGATTGTCTTGGCATTCCCAGAATCTTAGAAGTATGGTCTCGCAATCCGACCTACCCCTCATCATCCTCTAGAGCTCATGGTGATGCTACCCTACCAACTGGCCATGGTAAGAAGAAAGGAAAGATTCGATTCCCCTGTAGGCTATGTGAAGGCAACCATCCCCTTCACCTTTGTCCGCTCATGGATAAAGCTTCCGCTGTCTTGGAAATTCTTACAGCTTCTTCACCTCAACTCCCTGTTGGTTATCAGAGGCTCTATTCAGATCCTCCCCCTGTCGACAAAGAGATTGACTTAGATCCTTCTCTTGTCAATCCTCCTCTTCCTAAACCTGGCTGTGCTATGCTTGTTCCAGACCAACCATTGGTCGGAGAGAGTGTTAACTTGAGTTCACCGCCTGTTGATCACTCTGTTCTGGAAGAGCGTCATGATCATGTTCTTCTCGTCTCGTCAGATTCTCTTGAGTCCAAAAACGACTCTCATATCCCAGCTGATCAAGAGAGTCCTTCTTCGGTTCCTATAGTGCGAGGGGGCAATCATACGGTTCCCCCACCAAGTAGTTCAGTCGTTTCCTTCGACTGGAGTCATTTGACCGTCTGCCACCTTCCATCACATGTGCCTTTCCAGATTACAATACATGCCTATGATAAGGCAGTACCTAGCACTGTCTTGGATGAGGGTGCATCTGTCAGTCTTATGCCTTTCACTACTTGGCAAGCTTTGGGCTCCCCACAGCTTGTGCCAGTCGTGCAGAATCTGTTAGCGTTTGACGGAGGAACTATTCAACCGCTGGGAATCCTCCCACATTTCCCTATTACTTTGGGAGACAAAACTGTCTATATAGACGTACTGGTTACCCAAGGTGCTTTAGATTTCAGTCTTCTCCTTGGTCATGACTATGTTTATGCTATGGGGGCCCTTGTCTCTTCGCTTTTCCGTGTGGTTTTCTTTCCACACGACGGAAGGATCATGACTATCGATCAATTATCGTTCTTTAGTCCCCCGGTGCCTCCTGCGCAGTTGTCAGTCCCTTCTGGTTTTTATCCACCAGTTGTATCTGCCCCACCACAGGTCAACTACGTGGCTACTTATCCCGTGCTTGTATCCAGTGATGCTACCGTCGTGCATAGTGTCCTAGGGGCATTGGGCCCTGACTTCCAAGAT
>APFE031649440.1:0-13261 GCA_000404065.3 Pinus taeda | reverse complement strand
GGGGGGCGACTACGACCTTTTGGGAGCCCCCCCCCCGAGCCCCCCCCCTTTGGCGGGGGGATCGAGGGTAGCGCCCCCGAAGCTAAGAATAGATGTAAAATTGCCTTGTAAAATGTTGTATTTTCGTAGTCAATCTGGACCATTTATTAGGCGGAGATCTGACGGTAGAAGTTATGTTTAATTTAGGGTTTTTTCCCTAGAAGGCAACCCCTCCCTATATATGAGGGAATTTTATTGCGTCTATGTAGATCTGTATTCTAAGTGAGGAAGAGAGAGGAGATTGAGAGCGAAGAGGCAATTACAGCGGATTTGTGGTAGGTTGTATCTCTTTAGTTTGTTGGGTAATATAAAAGGAAGGACTAGTTGTTTCTCCGTGGATGTAGCCCAAACTGGGTGAACCGCGTATATCTGTGTCTCTCTTGTTTTATGTGTTTTCTGTGTTTATATTTCTGCAATATTTTATGTGTTGCATTGCTCTGTAATATATAATTATCTAACACTTATTTTTTGGTAGTGTTCTAAAACATTCTTAATACAACTACATACTTTTTGTGTTAGCAAATGTTGGGTATGCCTTATATTCTGTACATGACTTATATGCACCATGAAGAAGAGGGGTATTTTTTTAGCCTCCCCGTGTTGGGGGGTATGCAAGGAGGTAGGAGCCCTCCTTGTTTCCGGTAAAACTAGTGTCTTTTCGATCAACTAGCCCTCTAGGATTGGAAGCTATCCTAGAAACAAACAATCAAAGCAATTTGGGATTTCTTCTATGTATGAGATAAGAGAGAGGCAAAGGAACCAACCTGGATCTTCCGCTTAACTCCTTGCTTGATCTCTCTCCCCCTTGACAGAGTTTGCAACTCCTCTCCTACTTATCCCGCTTTGAAAATAACTGTAGAAAACAAAGTAACAAAACATCGTCAAAGCATATTGATCTATTATATCATAAGCATTGTAGAATCAGAAATACAATGAACATACAATGGCATTCACAAATAACAACATTCACAAATACACGATTGTATGGAGGAAAACTCAAAGAACTTTATTAAATAAGAAGGGAGAATTACAACCTAGTTGTCTAATCCAGCATCATCCTCCTAGCATCAAAGCCCTCTTCACCTCATGAAAAGCAAGATCACCCAATAATACAATGCTCTTTCTCAAAGACAAACTATCAGCACTTCCTTACAAATTACAAAATTCCAACCTCCAGATCTCTTAGATGAGGGATCCATTTATAGATGTGTGCAAGGGTGTGAGTCATCTCTGGGTTTTTTTATTAGTGTCATTCCACTTGTTGTTCTTGTTTCCACTTGGAGATTTCTTGGATCTCTTACTCATCCATGGGCGAACTCAGAGAGGCAAGTGTCATAGGAGAAGTTTCTAGAAGATTCCATGAGCATCCACTTAGCAATCTGTCTTAGACATTTTTCCATTCTCACTCATTGCACCCTACAGAAGGCCTCATCAGTATGCATCGCACCTGGCTAGTGTAGCAGTTAGTATGCATCGCATCTTGACAGTGGAGTAGTCACTATGGTCTAGTTTTGGCCAGTTCTGGATGGTTTTTCAAATGGAACGTTGGGGAACGATGTAATCAATTGAGCATGATCTTTTAGGGTATGAAACAACACTTTTAGGGGTTAAAGAGCCCTAGTTTATCGACATATAATATTGGGGTTGAAGTGCCTAAATATGTCTATAACAGTTTCCCCCTAAAACATGAAGTCGTAAATTTTTTATGTCGGGTGAAATGCTTTATCATGAGGATCCAAGGTATTCAAACTGGAAGGTAACCTGTATAAGATACAATACAATACATCATCATCACATAATTTTCATGATCTAGCTAAGGTGGGAATTCCCTTGCTCAACTTTATAAATTCGTTTTCATGTACATAGAACAGATAATTGTCTGCATTTGCAAACTGGTGATTCTTCATATGTAGAGTCATCATCTGTGGCTCGGATGACCATTTGTTGAGCTTCTGTGTACATTTGATGTCTTTATATTCCTGAATATATCGCAGCCCAGATGGATGAAACTAGATCCGTGGTCTTCAAACTCGTTCAATCTTCGCCCGATGTACAAGTCGATCCATTTGAAAAGATGTTTTGAACTTGAACATGCGAAGACATCGCCTGATTACCAGCCAATAATGTGAGCTGTTAACAGATGCGAGAGGAATCACCGATAATGATAATGACCCTCAAGGTACTATATTACAATTCACGTGGTGTGAATATATGATCCGATGTCAAACACCACACAAAATCTTTCGGTCGAAGGCCATTAATGTCAACTTGTCACCGGAAGTGAGAAACTTGCCATTGAGGCATGCAAGCTTCAAAGTACTGAAAGGGTCGTTTCTAAGTCAACTTGTTGGATAATGAGCTGATGTCAAGAAGAATTGACCCGTCGTAGGAGGGCCTTAATGTATCCCACATCTATGACATGAAATAAAGAAAATGATTTTTTGGAGGTGAAAACGATTTGACAACACAAGGTTCAGGAATGGTGGTCATGAAAAATGGAGGGTGAAGGTATTGCAGTGGATGAGGCATTAACTGGATTGTGGTTTCTCAACTGAATGACTTCTCTTGAACATATCAGCGACACTAAGATGGATTGGTAGCGTTAACCCCAAAACATGGATGGTATGGAGGACCAATGGTGATATGACCAGTGAACGGAATAACTCAACCCGACTCAATCATGGTGATGGAGTGAAAGTGTCATGTTCAAGAGCGACTTGCTACCATAAAATTCTTCAAGTTTTCTTCCTTTTTTCACCAGTTATTGCTATCCAGTACCTCTTTATTTTTGTCAAGCTTGAGGATAACATATTCTTGTTCTATAATTTGCCCTTCGGGCAAACCTGTCGCTATGTTTTAGCAAGCCTAACAATAGTGTAACTCGTTCTTGTCTAGGGGACAATTTTGTCGCTATTGTTTTAACGATTTTAACGACAAGGATAACTCGGTCCTTTTAATTTTTAGAGAGTTTGAAAAAGGGCGAAAGGGAAACTCCATTCATTCTTTTTCATAGCATAATCCCTTAAGTCCAAAAAAGGATAAAATAATACAAAAGGGATGACTTTTCGATCACTTTAGTGAGCCGAAAAGACAAGCGCTAAAACTTTTTCGTGAGATAATCCTTCATGTTCGAAAAATATTAAAATATAAAGGAGGGATGGCACTTCGCATTACTTTAACGAGCTGGAAAGGCCAATAGCTCGACAATATTTTCATATTTAACGAGTCTGAAGAGAGTTTAAAGGAGACTCGTTTTTTAGGAACGAGTGGCGTTTAGGGTAGCAACTGGTTCCGGGTAAGCTTGGAACTTCTCAAAACATGGCGATGTGAAGAGGTTGGCTAGCAGGACCACTCATCATAGCTGTTCCTCAAAAAGGTAAACAATCAAGTGTAAGCGTATGATCGGCCAAAAGGATGGAGGTGATGGCAAGAACACAACCAAGACTCAAAAGGCTGATGGCATGGCAATCACAAAGGTTATTTACCAAAGGAAAGTTCATTTTCTAATGAGCTTGAACTGTAGGGAACTATGATCAATGGTTTTAACGAGCTTGAACCATGTGATAACTATGCTCATTTTTTAGTTTTTCTTTTTATGCGAGATAGAAATGAAAAAACTAAAAAAAACTAGAAAAGACAAAACTAAAAAGTTAGGAAAACAAAAAAGCTAAGGAACTGCTGAGGTTAGGTAGGATAGTTTCATCCGTGGTTAGACAAAACACTTTCTTTGCTTCGTATGCAGTACAGACAAAGGTGAATGGTGTGTTGGGCCAATCACCTAACCTAAGAAGTTAAAAAGCTAAAAAGCTAAACGGCTAGAAAATGAAATTAAAAAAATAAGGTTGCATGCCCCCAACATGATGAAAAGGAGATTCTCTAGTAACCATATGGAAATCGTTGTGGTTAAGCAGGATGGTTTTTGTCAGCGGTTAGACAAAGCACTTCCTTGGCTTCGTCCACAAAGTGGACAAAGGTGAATGGTGTGGGATGGCACTTCCAATCACATAACCTATAGGGAAACCTATCCTTTCAACTGGGTTCGTCTGCCAAATGGACAAGGGTGCATGCCCCCTAAGCTTCGTTTCATTCACCGGACTACTCCCGACAATCAGGTGGATGGAATGAAGGTTGAAGAGACACTCTTGATGCAAAAGGACCATTTAGGGATGATGATGACTTGGTGCTATGCTTGTGCCCGGAAATGAAAGCTCGTCAATGGTGACAATTTTTCCTTCATGTGGGAAATACATCACTCGAAAGAGTGTTGAAACAATAGCCTCCATTTTATAAACATAGTCACGTCCAAGGCGCAGATTGTAATCTAATAGTCCTTGGACTACCATCACATTCAAGTGAGTGGTTTTCCTTCCCAAAGTTATCGGTAACTTAGGAAGGATCCCTAACGGTTGACTGGTTCCTTTGTTAAAGCCTGACAAATTCTGTGTAACAGGCATAAGCGATGGTGAACCAAGCACTTTCCAAATAGTTGAGGAAAGGATACTCACTGACGCACCCTCATCTATGATAGTGCCAGACACGATCATTTTGTAGATTTGTACTATGATCTGAAATGGTACATAAGAAGGAAGGCAACATCTTGCTAGTTGATTCCAATCGAAGGAAGTGACTAGACGGCGTAGAGGGGGTACCGAATAAACAGGAGAAATAACCCCTTGAGTAGCAGGAACTGGGGGATTCTCTTCCTATTGTGAAGGAGTGGGTGGATTGTCCCCAAGTTCATCGGACTCTGAAGTAAAAAAGAGAATTTGAACGATATTGTTCTCACTCTCTTGAGGATGTGTATGATCTTCTAAAGGTAAAACTGGGTCGACTGCCATCTCAACCTGTTAACTTTGGTTCGGTATGGACTTAGAAGATTCACCTTCAATGATAGGTGTTTCGACTGACAGTTGAGTTATGTCAATCAGATTTTCAACTAGTAAAGGACTTGGGGAGAGTTTCTTGTATCCAGATGGAAGTCGCTGTGATGAAGCAGGATGGTTATGCAAGACTCTTTTGGCTTCATCCAAACAAGGACAACTTGGAAGGGTATGGTGCCCTTCACATAAACTACATGGAGTTTTGACCTTTCCTTTATGTCTGTGAACTTCACTATTACTAGTTGATGGTGTGTTGTCAACATGACCACCAGAGGTTGATGACACCATATGGTGTGAACGGGGGGACCATTCTCTCCAGATACGAGGAATGCATGGACATTATCGATGAAAATGGTCTCCTCTACAAATTATGCAAGGAAATCTAGGAGATTTAATGTGCGGATTTTCACTAGATGATTCATGGTTGCCCCCTTGCTTAATCGCCTTCTTTTTCTTCTTCTCTTTGCCTTTCTTCTTCTTCTCAGCCACTTGGTTACTAGCATCACTATTTTCACCAAGTGAAGAGGAAGAAGGGGAGGGAGAAGCAAACGAAGAAGAAGGTGAAGGGTCAACTTTAGTATCAACTAGATGCTAATTCGATTGCTGAGGAATCACAATATTTTGAACGAAAGAGGTTGAGAATAGCCATACCGGAAGGCTAATTGTAATTCCTGGGAGGGACAATGTAGCCATTATATAGAGCACAAATATTTCCCCAAGAATAAAATGGACTAGGATTCCCCTCAAAAGGGATTCCTTGATTGGTGGGCTCCATTATCTCAACTTAAGATCAACGAAGAAACTGGGATGTTATTCTGAATTAAATAAATTTTACTGACGCTTTGACATAACTTTGCTTTTTCAATTTTTAAGAGTCGTAAAAAAGCTAAAGATGACTCTAGTCCCCTTCGATTTTTAATGAGCCTGAAGTGACAAGTGTTCAAATGGACCTTTTATTTTAAGGAGTCGAAAAGGAACGAAAGTGACTATTCTGGAAATCTAGATAGAGGGATTACCAAACCAATCACAAAACTACAATATACACCTTGGTGATAAATTAAAGAGAAATTACCAAGGACTTATGTACGGCAGTCAATCTTCCCAAATGTTGTGTGCAGTGCATTGCGATCGATAGGGAGGTAGACACAGCTTCCTACGGATAAAGGATATAAGTCTATTGTGGTATCCTAATATATACGTGACGGTACAGGGAGCACAAGTCCATGCTAGCACTTTTCGTATCAAAGAGGAGGAATCACCCAACCTTCGATGAAAACGATAGTTACTAGATTTTACGACGCCGGAACACGTCTCTAGCCTAGACCTCTAGATGTGTTGCATTAGGTTCCAAAGCATTGTTAAGTTCATTGAAATTTATTTTAGAGTTGATCTTGTTTAGAAGTTTGCCATTCAATGGTTCACCATGTGATATAGATGTAAAATTCCTAAAAATGCAATCTACAATGATAAACAATTGTTGTTTATTTTTAGAAATGAAAATCCTAGCTACTAAGGAAAGAAAATTATGATTCTTTCAAACAAAGCGCAAAGAGCACACACTAAATGCACTTTTCCTAAATCATTTTTCGCACATAGTCTAAATGCAAATGCAAATGCATGTATTTGTTTTTCGTTCCCCTTAATGTGAAAAATGCCAAAAAGGAAAACTAAGTATAGCAAAGATCTGAAATATTTTACTCAAAGCGACATTTCGACAATTTCTTTTTCAAAATGGAAAGGAAGACTAAACGACACTTTTCAATTTCAAATAGAAAACGCTTTCGACACTTCAAATATCAACAAATCAAATCAAATACTTGAAGAAGAGTTCAATCGACTATTTAGAGAAGGAAGACTCAACGACACTTTCTCTTTTTGACACAAAACAACAACTACGACACTTTTTGTACCAAAATGATAGATCGATTTAAGCAACTTTTCGACAAAGGATCGTAAATGATGGACAAATACATAAAAACATTTGCTAATCCTAATCAATGGAGGCTGGACTATGTAATGCAAGTAGGTTTTAGCAATGAGGTACTATTCAAAAGCAGCAAAACAACTAAACAGAGCTGAAAACAAGGACAAAAACCCCAAATTTCAAGAGGAGAAATAGGCTCAGTCAGTCATCGCACCTGGGCTTCACAGAAACAGGGATGCATTGCACTTTTCACGCTCGGGAGGCGCGATGCATACTGTTTGACAGTGACAAATAATGCGATGGGCTAGGGAGTGAAAATAAGATGGGTTTTGGCTCAAATTTGCAGCTGATTTCAGTGAGTTAAGCTGAGCTATGATGGACATTAAAGAGAAAAGTACATAGGAATGATCTTGAGAGGTTACTGAGCTACCAAAAGGGCATCTACAATGTTTGTAGGTCAAATGTTCAATTCATAAACTAAACCAGAGATTCACTGAAGCAACATTCATCTAATATGCAATTACAGAGCAAGAGTAGTTCGAAGGCTATCTGGCTAACTTCAGGCTTCGTCTATAGTTTATAAAACAAACAACAACAACAAATAAACATCTATTCGATCCCTAGTGGAGTCGCCATTTTGTTTCCAGGAAAACTAGTGTCTTTTTGATCGACTAGCCCTTTAGGATTGGCAACTATCCTAGAAACAAACAATCAAAGCAATTTGGGATTTCTTCTATGTATGATAGATAAGAGAGAGGCAAAGGAACCAACCTGGATCTTCCGCTTAACTCCTTGCTTGATCTCTCTCCCCCTTGACAAAGCTTGCAACTCCTCTCCTACTTATCCTACTTTGAGAATACCTATAGAAAACAAAGTAACAAAACACCGTCAAAGCATATTGATCTATTATATCATAAGCATTATAGAATCAGAAATAAAATGAACATACAATGGATTCACAAATAACAACATTCACAAAAACACAATTGTATGGAGGAAAACTCAAAGAACTTTATTAAAAAATAAGGGAGAATTATAACCCAGCTATCTGATCTAGCATCATCCTCCCAACATCAAAGCCCTCTTCACCTCATGAAAATCAATATCACCCAACAATACAATGCTCTTTCTCAAAGACAAACTATTAGCACTTCCTTACAAATTACAAAATTCCAACCTCCAGATCTCTCAGATGAGGGATCCATTTATAGATGTGTGCAAAGGTGTGAGTCATCTCCAGGATTTTGATTAGTGTCATTCCACTTGTTGTTCTTGTTTCCACATGGAGATTTCTTGGATCTCTTACTCATCCCTGGGTGAATTCAGAGAGGCAAGTGTCATAGGAGAAGTTTCTAGAAGATTCCATGAGCATCCATTTAGCAAACTGTCTCAGACATCTGTCCATTCTCACTCATCGCACCCTATAGAAGGCATCATCAATATGCATCGCACTTGGCTAGTGTAGCAGTCAGTATGCATCGCACCCTGATAGTGGAGTAGTCAGTATGGTCCATTTTTGGCCAATTCTGGATGGTTTTTCAGATGGAATTTTTGGGGAATGATGTAATCAGTTGGCCATGATCCTTTAGGGTATGAAACAACACTTTCAGGGGTAAAGAGCCCTAGTTTATCGACATATAATATTGGGGTTGAAGTGCCCAAATATGTCTATAACACTCCTGCATGGAGTTAAAGGAGGTGCCCAAAAAGAATTTTTTGGGGTAGCTTTATACAACCATTTTTTATGGTTTTCTGCCCACAATTTTTCTAAAAGAGGTTTTCTATCACATGGTGGTTTTTCCTATGGTTTTATGGCGCATGGTGATTTTTACCATGGTTTTGGTTGGATTGGTGGTTCATATTCGGCAAGATGTATTGAAATACTATACATAAAATATAATAATAAAAAATATTTGTTGGTTTCCCAAGTTTGTGTTTCTAGGATAAAATATTTGTGTAAATTTGTGTGTTTTCGTTTGTATCTTTTTTATTTTACTAATAATTTGTTTGCAAGAATTATTTTTGCAAGGTTGAAACTTACAACAAACTCGAAAAACTTTTTGAACTACTCAAATTTTCATGATACAATGTCTTTGTTTTTTATAAGTATGGAAATGTATCATCACTTACACCTTCTGGTCATCTTCTTGATGTTTACAAAGTAAGCATGAATGTCCTTTTATGTTTATGTTTTTCCATCTCCTTATTTCAAATACTAAGAATGCCAAATGAATTTGAATTAACAAAGTGATTTTTATTTTTTATAATAAGAGATTTTTCCTAAACACAATATTATTATATGCTAGAAATTATTAAGTTGATTTCATTTTGATAAAATCATCTTTTATTGTAAATTTGAAATGATCAATCATTCTCTTCAATTCCTTCATATTTAATTCATTTTCATACATCATTACAATATATAATTACATTTATAATATGCCATATCCATAACTATATGAATTATAACAATTCATAAGATGAAAGGAAATATAAAAATAATTTTTTTCATAGAATTTAAAAGTGGGAAAATAGGAATTTAATACTTGCAATTTAGTTACAATGAGTTATCACAATTATGATGTATGAAGGAAGTGGAAAGAAATTTTAAGTTGTGAATTGTGAATTGAATAAAAAATAATATTTGAATCTCTTTATTTTGGATTCATACCCACATTATCCCTAACATATTTTCTTATATCTCCTTTTATTCCATTGAACCCCACAACATCTCAACATGTCATTTTTTCATAACTCCTTTATTCCATTCTACCTCACATCCACGAATTTCTCTACATTTATTGGGATAGTTAAAAATACCATACATATATATCTATATATATATATATATATATATATATATATATATATAATATATTATATATATATATATATATATTATTATATATATATATATATATTATATATTTATATAAATATAATTTGAGTTTGTATTATTCCACATGATTATCATACTTTAAATAATATGCATTTCACCCATAAATGTCACATTCTTTCTTTGACACTTTCTTTTTATTTCACATAGTTCCTTTATTCATTCATACCCCACACGAGAATATTTTTCTATAAATAAGAAACATTTTCTTTTAATATATAAAAACGATAATATTATCACCTTTTTCTTTTAATAATTTCTAGTATTAAATTTTGAACTATTTTAAAATAATTATTATATTTCTTTTAAATTAACTAATAATTAAAATAATAAATAAATAAAAATATCTATATTCTATAATAATTATTATATATATAGATAATAATATTATATATTATATATATATTAAGTATATATATTTATTATTATATAATATTATAATATATATTATATATAGTCTATATTTATAATATTATATATATATAATATATTTCTAACCCAAATGAACACAGAAATCTAACCATGCTTTTCAATAATTAATCGACCATACCACCTACTTTGAAATATTAGGCTTATTTTCCATCCAACTGTATAAAACAGGCCACGGAATTTCAATTATTAACTTTGAAAGTACAGCAAAAAAGAATTTCAATTATTAAATTCTTGCGTCCCCACTGCCTCTTCCCACAATCAGACAAAATACTTTCTCACTTGTTCATCTCTCATTCCCCTACATTCTTAATACATTTCATAATTTCATAAAAGTACAACACAAAGTACTAAATTCTTAGGTTCTCACTCCCTATTCCCAATTTCATAAAAGTGCAACACAAAGTATTAAATTCTTAGGTTCCCACTCCCTATTCCCACATATGATATCTTATAAAAAAAGAATCTAGATGGAAAATTTCGGGTGTATATTATGTCCCATTATATTTTTTAGTAAAATTCTAATAACATTTTAGATACATATAGAGTGTCTATTCTAATACTAACATAATGAAAAATGACATCCATTTTTTCCCATAGCACAAAGTCCATATACACTAATCTATTCATAAAAAACATAAACACAAAGGTTAGAAAAAGTTCAAGCATGTTAATCAAAAGCAGACATGAAACTCATGAAGGGAATTTGGACCATGCCCTCCTTCCTAGTCACATTTTCCTCCATGAACCTGTAATGTATGAAGCCTGACTCATCCTCTAAGCCCTGTTTGGATAAACTATTTGCCACAAAGTTTGACTCGCTGTAAATATGCTAGAAGGTTATATGGTGGAAGGACTGGTAAGATAGTCAATGTGGTTGATCCAAACCTCCAGGTTGAGGAAAAGACATTTGACGGGACACTCCATCAATAAGATTTTTTGAATCTCCATATATGTGTATTATGTCCAAAGACAATCTATTGGAAAACCAAAGGAGTCCCCAAAGCGCTAGGGTCTCCGCTCTCAAATTTGTGCCATCCCCTCCATGCTAAGATACTTTATAATGTGTTCTATTGCAAAATATGATTCATATGGCACAACCACCTCTGCCTCCCTGTGCTACTACATTGCAGTAGCCAGTAGGAAATAAGATGTTTGGGGCAATGGATCGATGAAGTAAGTCCTTGATCACATGCATCCTGTTTGTGATATTTTCCATCGACCTTCGTATGTTAATGAAAATCTATAGGATGTTTCCATGGCATCTATCAAATATCTATGGGTTCCTAGCCTGCCAAATCTCTGAGAGTATAAATAGGGTAGTTGATTTATGCTTACCCCCTCTTTCGATCCACCATTGAATACATTGTTCAATAGAGAGAAAAGTTCTAAAAGGATTGCGTAAAAAGTGGAAAAACATGTGCTATACTTGAAGGGAAATCAGACATTCTAGGTAGAGGTGTAGATTAGTCTCCAAAGCGTCTCGGTAGAGAGGGCAGATTCCTGGACCTTGGACTCCCTGCTTTCAAAGTGTCTTGTTATGCGAGACCAACCAAGTAAATAAAATATTTTTTAATGGGGCCTTCAATTTCCAAATATGCTTGAAACAACATGTGGAATTTAAATTGTATATGTTTCCATATGATACCCTTTTAGTCTCCAAAACATCTCGATAGAGAGGATAGCTTCCTGGACCTTGGACTCCCCGCTTTCAAAGTGTCTTGTTATGCCAGACCAACCAAGTAAATAAAATATTTTTTAATGGGACCTTCAATTTCCAGATCTCCTTGAAACAACATGTGGAATTTAAATTGTATATGTTTCCATATGATACCCTTTAATTACCCATACTGCAGTTAAAAATGGTTGAAATCACTCATACATTTCACACAAAGGTCTATGCATCAACACACACCCAGTTTACATTAATAGATTACTCTAATATATAGAGTTTCTCAAATCTAACTGATTCTTAGTTTAGAAGGATAACTTGAGAGAATTTCTCAACCATCACCAACTCATAAACCAACATTACAAATACAGCATGTAAGCATTAACTCCAAGTTCCCCTCTTAATGCTTACATTATAAAAATTTATTGAAACCACCCATAGACAACAAAATACACAATCATTCACTCCAAGTTCCCCTCTTAATTCTTATGTTACATAACTTTATTGAAACCACCCATAAACAACAAAATACACAATCATTCTTTAACTGGTTTACAGCTTATCAATATAGGCTCCATCAAGTTGCCTGATAACCCTCGTAAAGGTGTAGTTGGCAAGTTGGATTCCTGAGTTCGACTCCTGAATTCATGAATCAAAGACCTCCCGAAGAAAATAACTAAAAAATGTCCCAATCCGTCACATAACCTCATTAGAAGACCACTCCCACATCATCAACAAATGAGGGATCCTTCCCTAGATCTACAACTACCATACCATCTGGACAACCATCCATGTTGAGCCTTTTCACTGCACTTGATTCCTTCAATTTTCCTTATGACATAATGCCATATCTCTACCCTTTGAAGCCTCTAGTATGGTTAGCACAATCTATGCATAAAATGAATTTCCACACCATCTTCAGAACATGTTCGTTGCCATATCCATGGTCGATGCCTGGGCTTATGGTAGAACCTCGTGTTTGTCTTTACCGTGTTTAATAGCCTCCATTCTTTGCTATACAAACTATATCTTATCAATCCTTGGAAAATATAATTAAGAAAATATGGAGAGAACATGTTAGGATATTCCGACACGTAGTAATAGTTAAGTATAACTTGGTCTAGTATAGAGTTAGGTAAAGTGTGTTTCTTTAGTATGTACATTTCTAACTTACAATCCGACGGTCACGATATGTAGTGATCCGACGGTTCATTCTCTCCTCGGTATTACCGGCACTTGATCTGTGGCTTGACACCCAATTGGTCCATGAATTCTATTTAAAGCGCATGGAGGGTCATTTGTAGGTTAACCCTGCATGAGAGAAGCTTATGTAAATTTTCATTCTTTTATTAATAAATTGCCTGTAGTAGCCACGTTGGCGCAGGCCGTGGACTGTTTCCCTCTCTGAGGGTTTTAACCAC
>APFE031649432.1:100547-138102 GCA_000404065.3 Pinus taeda | reverse complement strand
AGCATTCATAGCATAGACATAATCACGCCCAAGTAGCATATTAAATTCTAAAGGGCTATCAACCACCATCATATCGATTAAGACAGTCTTCCCACCTAAAGTGATAGGCAATTGAGGAAGTACACCCATAGATTCACCAGGTCTTCTATCATAGGCTAACAAGTGACTCTGAGCTGTCAACAACTTTAGGGAACCCAAAGCTTTCCAAGTCAAAGAGGATATAATACTTGCAGAGGATCCTTCATCCACCATACATCGATAGACATTTGTGGAATTCACTCTGACCTTTATTTGGAAAGGTGCAGCAGAAGGAAGATGAGGCTCAACAAGACTATCCCAATCAAAGGAAACACTCTTAGAACTTGGAGGGGGAGCATTCGAAGAAACTGGAATGCCCCCTATACCAGAAGAATCTCTACTAGAGATCAAACATACCCTTTTGTTAGGCGCTTCACCCCCCAAAAGAGGAGTGTAATTGGCCAACGATTGCACTGGCTTAGCCACCTTATCAACCAATGGTTGGTGGGATTGACGAGAAACCATATCAGATGTAGGAGTAGAAGAACTTTCAAACTCATACCATATCCTTTGGACCTCTGGAATACTAGGGCATAAATGAGTAAGATGGTCTCCCTTGCATATCTTACAAGGGAACTTAGGTTTAAAAATTCTACGTCCAGGTTTCTTATCAACCTCCATTCTGCCAACATGACTAGCAGTGGTTTGCGGAGAGACTTGAACATGACTTGCAGAGGTCAGTGACTCTTTGCTAGTATGAATTGTAGTGACTAGACTTATGTCCCCAGCATGACTAGCAGCGGCTAAAGATCCATCTCCAACATGACGAGCAGAGGTTGAAGACTCATCTTCCACATGACTAGTAGAAATTGAAGATGAAGTGCTAGTATGACTTGCAGTGACTAGACTTGTGCCCCCATCATGACTTGCAGCAGCTGAAGGCCATCTCCAACATGACTAGCAGAGGTTGAAGATGCAGGGATAGAATTATTCTTCTTCTTTAACTTCCTCTTTCTCCTCTTTTTAGATTTCTTACTACAAGAAGGAGGGGAAAAAGGAATCCCATATTTCTCTTTGAAAGAAGATGAAAAATTAGCACCCATGTGATGCCCTTGAGATAAAGCATTCAACTGAGAGGCTTCAAGAGCATTTGGGATATTCAGAGTGGACCACAGCCAAATGGGTAGTGCAACATTCAACCGAGGAATATTCAAAGTGGCCATCAAGGGAGTACCAACATTTTGGAAGGGTACCTTGGTTGGCGTCCACAGGAATATTAGCCATATCAAACTGATTCGCAGAGCCTTCCCTTACGGGAATGTAGAAATAACTTTTTAAGGAATATGGATAAGCAATCAAAACCTTTGTCCTTGAGGAGGCAACTCCACAACTTTTGAAAGAAAGACCACAAGCCCTTTCAAGATCGGTAGAGTGGTAAGCCAGTCACTCAGAACACAAAGTCCAAACGTGACTAGACAAAAATACCTAAAGCCAACTATATACAAGGATCAAAGAGCACTCACTAAAAAGTCCCTAAAAGAAGCCAACCAGTCAAACAACTTCCATGTATTTCCACTCCGGGTGATGAGGACCGGACACCAAAATACAAGAAAGTGGAGTAAGGGGCCTTTCGAAGATAGTCTGGGATAATGATGGCCCAGTCCTATCAGCGAAGGTAACAGAGGAAGTTACGCTGACCTCCTAACAACAGCCTGCACCGGTGCAAGCCCCCAATATTCGCAAGGGTGCCCTCCAGTAGTACTGTCGAGAGTGATGCAACGTCGACCTCAGGTGCCACAGGATTCCCCTCCACAACCACCTGTGTAGATCCCTAGGAGTAGCAACTATGGATACCAACTCGTCGCAGAATCCAGGGGGAACAGTCGTGAGGTAAGTTTGGACAAGTAGGAAAGGGGGTATCTCTCTTCCCTGTCTTCATAGACCCTCGTGCTTAACTCCCAAATCCAGAGCTTTCCTGGTCTTCCTAACGCTATTGGATTTTCACTCATTAATCAGACTCCTACATTTGACGTTTAAATGGCCTTGGAGAGTTAACTCTCCACTTGCCTAATCCAAGGCCCTAAAATCCTAAAACTTGTTGGTGTATCTAAATTAAAAGAAAAAATTTTAGTGAATTTTAGTTAGTGCTTGATTTTAAAATAGGTTGTTCTTTAAGTCACGGGATAACGGAAGTGAAACTAATGGTGTTTTTGACGCAAAAGAAATTAATAAAAACCTAACTATATGCACATGCACTTGTTTCCATTTTTCGATGAAGAACAATTTCTACAGGGTTCAAAGGAACTTCTAATAAAACAAAATTTTCTTTTCTTTTCGTTAATTCACGCTTTAGACTCACAAAAGTTAACAGAACTATGTATGCCTAAAAAGATATGCAAATCTATCCTAATGTAACAAATACATGCTGATGCAAGATTCAAAACAACTCTAACAACAAGAAATGAAAGTTTCTTGCTTATCAATTTTTATTTTTCCACTTAAAATGTCTAGATGGAATATGAGATGCTACCATTCATTTTGTCTAAACACTAAAAACAAATTTGAAGACAAACATAAAGCACTTTCATTCACTAAAAGGAAACCAAATGAAAACCAAGTTCAAGAAAGCAAAACGAAGTTTTTCAAAAAGTTTTTCTTCAAAGCAACAACAAAAGAGTCTTTTCAAAAATGCTCTCAACAAAACTGAAACTTTGTGATTGAAAAATAGGCAACAAACACTTTTGCAAGTTGACACCACACAATGGATGAAAACTCAACAAACATAAACGTGTTTAAAGATGCTCTTTAACAATCAAAAGTAGCAGTGAAAGCTTTGGCAACAAAGACCAAAAAAGATTAAAAAGAAAATTTCAAGAAAGTATCAATCAATAACTTTCACGAAACAAAGAAGTAGATGGTCACAAAAAGCGGTTTTGTCAAGTAAACAAAAAGTCACCAAAAGCAAGATTCACCACAAAGATTGAGACCAATCTTTTTGCCCTGATGAATCAGAGCAGCCAAGATTCCAACAAGAAATCTTGCGTGCTTTAGCAAAAAACGATGACACTTGCAACAACAAAAACAAGACCAATACCCCTTATAATCAGAGAGAAATTGGAGCAAGATGCTTGCTGTAAAACAAACAACTGATACTGGAAAATGACTGTTTCAAACTGAATCAAACCACCAGACATACCTTCAGAGACACAAAAATTTACAAATATTGAAAATTGCAAGATATACGCGACTGTACTTATGTACAGATTGTGTGTATACGTGACTGAACCTAAGGAAACCTGCATATACGCGGGTTAACTTTAGGAAACAAGTGTATATACGCTTCTGTAACTAATAAAAATAGCGTATATGAAAGATTTCAAGAAAAATAAAAAAACAAACTAAAGAAACTGGCAAAACTTAGAATTCAAGAACAGACCAGACAGTAACAACAAGCAAACAGGCAACTGAGCCCTGATTGGCTTGAAAAACACCCAAACTAGGAACAAAAAGAGTGTTGTCCCCAGCAGAGTCACCAATTCTGTTGAGGGAAATGTTCCCCTAGGGCTTTTGGGTGGAAACCCTAGCAGACTGAAAGTTGTCTAAATAGAGAAACACACATTCACACAACCATTATGCTATTATAAGCAAATTCTATAGTAAGAGGGGCATACCTCAGGTCCTACGTTCGAGAAGGTCCTTTAGGGTCCAAACCCTTCTTCAAGTCCCTTTCGCTCCTTTGTCCTGCAAAACAACCAATTCCAAATAACACAACAACATATGGACAAAGACTTATAAAGAAATCATCTTCATGTTATAAAGGAAGGTAGTTAGCTATGAACTTTAAACAACCATTCACATATGAATTCCAACATGAATATCATAAACATAAATAAGACTTATATCAGGAACCAAGACGTGTTTCTTTATTATAGACAAATAGAATGTAAAAAGGGAATATTTTCACCTGAGTAACCTTTCCCAGGCTCCAAGCAAAGCTTCCTTCCGGATCCGTCCAGCCTCAATCCTTTAGCATATCTCCTTCCATGACTCACTCCATGATGTCATAAATGGTGGATGAACATTAACACACAAGGAAACAAGGGTTTCCTGTACAAATGGGGGAAGTGCAGAAGGCACAAGGGTCTTCAGACCTGGTCAGGGGAAAAAGCTCAGTATAATAACCTTTCTCTCTCTTCTCTCCTCCCTTAGGCCTTCCCTTTGAGGTCTTTTTATACCTCTCCCAAAGTATTTTTTTAGTTTGGAGTTGGTTGGGAACAGTTGGGCCACGGGCACTAACAGGTGATCAGCAAGTAAAACCCACAATATCCGCCCGAAAATAAGGAGTTTTATATTTTTTGAAGTGTTTTAATACATATATGCGAGTTGGGTATATGCCTACCTGCGTATACACGCGTTTAACTTAGGGAAATGTTGCGTATAAGGGATAAAACATTGTTTTTTTAAATCTTGGACCAGGTCTGGAAGGAGGGGTTGCCCTAGGCCATGAGTGCAGCATCACAAACCATAATAGTGAGATTTGGAGCTATAACAACTTTGTGGACATCAGGCAGGTTCTCCTTCTATCATCAACTCACATCGATGGAAAAGTTGTTGAAAAAGGGCCATCATGGTGTCATCTCCGAGTTTAATGCCATCTAGGCCATAGAATCCACTACTCTTCATATTCATCCTGAGATGCAACAAGTCTTAAACTGCCATCAATAGGTATTTGACAAACCTATAGAGCTTCAACCCTCTAGAGGGGAACATGATCATAGCATCACTTTGGTCCTAGGGGCCCAACCGCCTAATGTGCATCCATATCGATATCCTTTCGTCCAAAAGAATGAAATTGAAAAAGTCATCAATGAGCTCCTTGAAGCAGGTGTTATTCGTCCTAACATCAATCCTTATTCATCACCAGTGGTCATGGCACTAAAGAAATATGAGGCATAGATCATGTGTTTTGACTTTTAGTCCCTCAACAAGCTCACTGTCAAAGACAAATTCCCTATTCTGATTGTTGATGATCTGGTTGATGAAATACATGGTGCTCAATTCTTTACCAAGATAGATCTTTGCTCTAGATATCACTAAATACGCATGAAAGAAGTAGACATTCCCAAGACTTATTTTCGCACTCATGAAGGCCATTATGAATTCTTGGTCATGCCATTTGGTCTTTGTAATGCTCATCTACTTTTTAAAGCTTCATGAATCACCTGCTAAAACCATATATCCAAAAAAAATTCCTCGTTTTCTTTGATGACATTCTCATCAACGTCCTAACCTGGGAAAAACATCTTTATCATGTAGACCTGATCTTGCAACTACTCCAGAATCACAAATTATTTCTCAAATTTTCCAAATGCTCTTTTGGTATGGAAGAAGTTGAGTATTTGGGACACATTGTGGGTCGTCAAGGTGTCAGGGTTGATCCCAAAAAGATACATGCAATGCAAGATTGGCCCCAACCAAAAACCTTGAAGAGTTTGAGGGGATTCTTGGGTCTCACTGGCTACTATCACAAATTTGTCCACAATTATGGTCGCATTGCTAGAGCCCTCACTAACCTTCCCAAGGAAAATTCATTCCTCTAGACTAAGGCAACACAACAAGCATTTGTGGCTCTCAAACAGGCCATGTGTTCCACTCTAGTATTTTCACTACCTGACTTCACCAAATCATTTGTGATTGAATGTGATGCTTTAGGTATTGGTATTGGTGTTGTCTTAATGCAGGAAGGTCGACCCTTGGCTTTCACCAGCCAACAATTGAGTGGGAAACATCTGGGAAAATCTACCTATGAGAAAGAGATGATTGTCATCTTACATGCAGTAGATACCTAACGACCATACTTATTGGGGTGGTGTTTCCAAATCCGCATAGACCATCAAAGCCTCAAATATTTTTTGGAGCAACGTCTATCCTCACCACAACAAAATAAATGGCTGGCAAAAATGTTGGGATATGACTATGAGATAATTTACAAGAAAGGGTGTGACAATGTAGTAGCAGATGCTTTATCCTGCCAATTTGAGGTTGAAATCAGCCTACTATCAATCTCTCTTCCCATACCAGATTGGATTGAAAAATCCTGCAAGAAATGGTTTTCACACCCCTCTATCTCCCACCTCATTAATAAATTAAGAGCAGATCCTAATTTCTCAGTTGGCTACTTTTGGAAGGATGAGATTCTTTGCTACAAGGATCAAGTAGTGATGTCACCGACATCCACCCTCAAAACTTGCATTTTGGCAGAGTTGCACTTATCTCCCACTATAGGGCATGCAGGCTTTCAAAAGAATTATGCTCGCACTCGGCATTCTTTCTTTTGGACGGGCATGAAAAATGACATTCTTACCTTTGTAGCTGAATGTGATGTGTGTCAGTGCCACAAGGGAGAAACAATCAAATTACCAGGAACCTTACAACCATTGCCAATCGCTGCCTCCACCTAGACGGATGTTTCTATGGATTTCATTACTGGTCTCCCAAATTCAGGCAACAAATCCCTCATCATGGTGGTTGTGGACAGAATTTCTAAATATGCTCATTTTTGCACTCTACCCCACCCATTTACCCCCACTTTGGTGGCTGAATCTTTCATGGACCAGATTTTCAAACTTCATGGCATGCCAACTTCCATTGTGTCTGATCATGACCCAACTTTCACCAGCAAATTTTGGCAATAATTTTTCAAGCTACAAGGCACCCTTCTCCAACTCAGTATTGCCTACCATCCCCAAACTAATGGTCGAACTAAAGCAATCAACAAATGTTTGGAGACATACCTAAGGTGCTTCACTTCATAAAAGCAACATCAATGGGTACAATGGCTCCCTTTAGTTGAATGGTGGTATAATACTAACTATCATGAAGCCACCAAGATGACTCCATATGAAGCAGTGTATGGCCAACTACCACCTTCACTGATTTCTTATATCCCTAGATGCTCTAAGGTGCAAGCAGTTGATCAAATTATACAGAACCGTGCCGCCATTCTATCTTGTCTCAAAGATAATCTCTATCAAGCTCAATAATCAAATGAAGCAAAAGGTAGACCAGCATCGTTCAGAGCGCACATTTCAAGAGGGGTACTAGGTATTCATGCGGCTACAACCATATAAGTAAACATCGCTCAATGAAAAGGGCTACTAGAAATTTGCTCTCAATTCTACGGACCTTATCAAATACTTCAGTACATTGGAGTAGTAGCCTACAAGCTGGCCTTGCCACCAACTTCAAAAATCCATTCAGTATTCCATTTATCGTGCCTCAAGAAAGTGGTGGGGAACAATTGCAGAATTCAAACTAGTCTACTTGAATTGGATGAGGAAGGTTCACTCTGGCTCCAACCTGAACAGGTCCTCTATACTCGTGCAATACATTTGCACGATCGCATGATCAAGGAAGTGCTCGTCAAGTGGGAAGACACCTCTCCAGAAGATGTGACTTGGGAACCAACCCCTATTCTTTAGCAGTTTCTGTAGCTTCAACCTTGAGGACATGACTTCTTTTGATGGGGGAGGGCATGTTAGGGTCCAACCCTAACCCCTTTAGTTATGTAATAAACCAAATAGGGTCGAGTCATAGTCATAGTTAGTTAAAGAGTCAATAAATCCCATATTAATAATTGTAAGTGGTTGACCCGAATTTAAGAAAGGGACCACAGTTAGCTGCAAACGGGCCATAATTAATAAATAAAGTGGTTACCCATGTTATGCAAAGGACCACTAGTCATTAGGTTGTTGAAGGTCATTTATCTATAAATAGTTGTAGTTAGAAGGAAAATATCATCAAGTCTTATTTTGTAATCGAGCTCTACTCTATTGGAGGTTGCCCCCTTGAAGAGGCAAGTGAACATTGCTTTATCTCTAAATAATAAAATACTTGTTGTTTTTCTCCTTTTATTCTGTGTTTTGGGTTGTATTTCTTCGCATATTTGGTAATTTGGAATTTCTCACACGTTAAAAGCATAACGATCGGGGTCTTGGTACTTTTCATTACCATCTAATTCTATTACTAGATAGGATGTTTTTGAAGAACAATTTTTTATTAAATTTGGTGGTGATCACTCAACCACATCTCTTATTAATGACCTTTCCATTTAAAAAACGAATTCAGGGGAAAAGATAAAAGATTTCAATTCGAGATTTAATAAATTGTTAAACAAAAATCCCAGCTACTTCTAGACCTGTTGTCGATGTACAAATTGAATGGTATATTTCATCTCTTCCTTCTAACATAATTTTTTTTTAGATAAAGCTAATAAAAATACCTTGGTAGATAACATGAAAGAAGTTGTGTCTGTAGAGAAGGGGATAAATGCAGTAGAAAAGAAAAAAGATCAGGAAGATAGAAAATTAAAAAGAGTTACATTTAAAGATGAAGCTAAAAATAAAGCACCGAAAGATCCCTTTGATCTTGAAGGCTTACAACAAGTCTAAAAAATTGTCTAATGAGATGGTAGAGATCAAAAAACAAGTAGCTGAGTCCTCTTCCAAAAAACCTTTAGACCATTAAGAAGAAATCAACCACCTAATCCACAACCTCCAAACACGATCTCTAATGTAGAAACTGATGATGAAGATGAGGAAGAAGCAACATTTTCTACTGAGAATCCCAAGATGAACAAATAGATGATTTAAATGGAATGTGGTATTTTATGCTTCCTATTTCTGATAGTGAAAATGAATATGAAGCATTACTTGTTAGAACAAGAAGTAAAGGTTCAGTTGATCCTAAACAATCACTTCAGAAACATAAATCTTCAACTTCAACTGCTAAAGATAAAGTTGTTAAAAAATCCACTTCCACTTCTCCCCAAGAGATTCCATCTTCATCCAATTCTCCATCCTCACCCAAAACCTTAGTAGTTTAAGATACTATCGAGTATAATATACTTGATGATATGAATTAAATAAAAACAAACATTTCCCTTCGTGAACTCACTAAACTCAAACAACATAAATTTTTTTTTACTAAAAGAGTTGAATGTAGTACCTGCTTCTCCTCTTCCTACCACTGTGGTATCCAAATATTCTAATTGAATGGGTAAACCTCTTGTTCATCCACTATTTGATTCCTCTAATGCTATTCTGATAGGTGACATGTATAACTCACATACTCCACCTTTTCTTTTGACTTTTGAAGTATTTAATAAAAATGTACATAACTGCTTGGTAGATTCAGGGGCTTCTTCGAATAACATGTCGCATTTAGTTTGTCTAAAATGAAACATGTCACCCCAGAAAACCCCAGTTCACATTGTACAACTTGATAGGACAAAAGTAAAAGTCATAGGAGAAATGAATTCAATTCTTATTAGATTATCTTTGAATCCTAAAGTTTGTCAAATAATTGATGTACTTGTTGTTGATATCCCAAATTTCTACGGTTTAATTCTTAGTAGAGGTTGGTTAAAAAAACTACACGGTTATTTTGGCACTGATTAGTCTCACTTATGGCTCCCATTTAATGGAAAGCTGAATCAAATCAGAATCAACCGAGAAAAATATATGAAACATTCAATAACAAATTTCGAAGGTGAAAATGAGGTAGTAGTATTTAATAACAACATTCTTGGAAACTACTCTACTTAATCATTTTTGAGAATTTTAAGGCACAAACGTCGCCATTTCTGAGTAATTCTATAACTTCTCAAATTGATTTTTTTTCACATACAGATTTTTCCAGATGTTTAAATATGCTAGAAAAACCATTAGTTAATTCTTTATTCTAGACATTGTATTTTGATGGGTTGAAATCAAGTGGTGGTGCAGGAGCAGGTTGCATATTGATTAATACTAAAGGTGTGAAGACAATGTTTACTTGCAGATTGGAATTTGAATGCAAAAATAGTATTGCAGAATATGAGGCATTGGTCCAAGGTATGTATAAAGCAATTAGCCTTGACGTTAAATACCTTCAAGTTTATGGAGATTCAGAAATCATAGTAAAATAAGTAAGAAACATGATACATTGTATCTCTACACACTTGAAGCGTTATCGGTGATTGGTTTAGTCTCTCACTTCACATTTTTTAGCATTTAACATTTCTGTTATTCCTAGGATTTAAAATACCAACGCTGACCTTCTCGCTAATGTTGCATCAAAATTGATCCCATCCAAAGATTACAGTCCCGATAGATTTTATGTATAATTAATCTTTAGGCAATCCATTCCCGATAATATCACCAACTGACAGGTATTCAATGATGATGAAGAAATTTTAAGCTTTTTAACTTCTGAAAAATCATACGATGACCAAATAATTGATGAGGATGAACACGATGATCAATTAAAACAGAAAATTGAGGATAATCCCATATCCAAATCTGTAGTTAAACTCGAGGATCTATATGATTTAAAGGACATATTTAAAAGAGTTACTAATTCAAAACTACACAGTTCAACTCTAAGATTTGAATTAATAAATCTTGGGACATATATTAATCCTCAGAACATCAATTTAGGACTTGGTCTTTCGTTTGAAGAAAGATTATCCTTCATTAATTTGTTAAAAATATATAAGGATTTCTTTGCTTGGAGTAATGAAGATTTGAAAACATTTGACACTTCTATCATTCAACATGCAATCCCAATGATATCAAACAATAAACCTATCCAGCATAAATTAAGGAAAGTTCACTCGAACTTAGAAAATAAAATCAAAACGGAATTGAATAAACTCCTTAAGGCTAAAATTATTTTTCCTGTTAGGCATTCAAGATTGGTTTCTAACTTGGTACCTGTTAGGAAGAAACATGTTGATATCTGAATTTGTATAGATTTTAGGAATCTTAATAAGGCCAGTCAAAAAGATAATTTCCCTCTACCCACTATGGAACAAATTTTACGATTAGTTGTTGGTTCTGAACTTATGTCTTTCCTTGATGTTTTCTCTGGATATAATCAAATTATGGTCCACCCAGATGATAGGCTAAAGACTACTTTCATAACCAAATGGGGAACTTATGCCTACCAAAAAATGTCATTCGGTTTAATAAACATAGGGGCCACTTTCCAACGAACCATGGATATAGATTTCAAAGGATTGTTATATAAAACAGTTTTTGTTTATCTGGATGACATTACTATTTATTCAAAGAACAAAAATTGTCATTTATAGGACTTAAAACATATTTTTGAATTCTGTAGAAAATATGGTATTTCACTAAATCCGAAAAAGTCTTTTTTCCCTCTTAGTGAATGGAAACTCTTAGGATTTATTGTATCGAAAAATGGAATTTAAATTGACCCTGATAGAATAAAATAAATTTTAGAAATTTCTCCACCATATAACAAATAAAACATGCAATTATCTTTTGGACAGATCAATTTTGTCAAAAGGTTTGTCCCTGATTTCTCATAAATCATTTTACCGTTACAACAAATGATTAAGAAAACACATTTTTTAAATGGGGCCAATATGAAAAGAAATTTGATTTAGTTAAACAAGAAATTATCAACGCTCCTTCTTTAAATAATCTAAATTTCTCCAATCATTTCATCTTATATACCTTTTCTTCTTCAATGTCTTATGTTGCTGTTTTGACACAAATTAATAATCAGAAAATTGAAACAACCATCTCATTTTTCAGCTCAAATTTTCAAGGTGCTGAATTGAATTATTCAGAAGTAGAAAAATAGGCATTTGCTGTATATAAATTTGTAAAGCATTTTAGATCTTTTCTCTTAAAAACACACATGAAATTAATAGTCTCATTCCGAGTAGTGAGGTAATTACTATTGCAGAAAGAATTAGGAGAAAAGAGAGAAAATTGGGTAACAGCTTTGCAGGAATACGATATCGAAATTAAACTAGCCAAAATTTTTAGAGGGCAAGGTTTATGCAAGCTTCTTATAGGAGAATCCAAGATACCAGCTGAAGTGGACATAGGTAACAATGAACACATTTCTTAGGTAAGTGTAATTGATGTTAATTCCCAATATGCTGATTTAATTTTTTATTTTAAAAAATGGATATCCTCCTCCTGAACTCAATTATAAAAGAAAAAGAGCTTTATGATTAAAGAAAAAAATTATGCGGTTGTTGAGAACGTGTTATTTAGGAGAAACTATGATTCCATATTGTTAAGATGCCTAGAAAAGTCTGAAGCACAAAAAATTTTGCAAGAACTTCATGATGGACCAACAGGTGGACACTTTGGAGGAGACACTACAATACACAAAATCTTACATGCTGGAAACTACTGGCCCACTCTCTTCAAATATACCCATGCATACGTGAGGAAATGCAAAACATGCCAAAATTCTTCTGGAAGACAAAGGAAACCAACTTTTCCTCTGCATCCAGTTAACATCAATCAACCATTCGAACAATGGGAACTAGATATCATAGGTGAGATCATTCCTCATTCTTCTAAACAACATACGTATATTCTAATTGCTATAGATTACTTCACTAAGTGGGTGGACGCTAAAGGTAGTCAATTCTGAATCTGTTATTGAATTTATTGATCAATTTATTATTACAGGATTTGGTTGCCTTCTACACTTATATTTGATAATGCATCTTATTTTTCGGGTACTAGTATGATTGAATTTGCAATTATGAGAGGCTTTAAACTCAAATATTCTGCTAATTACTATCCCAAGGGAAACGGTTTGGCCGAATCCACTAATAAAAATCTCCTTAGAATAATCAAAAGAACTGTAGATCAAAATCAAAGAAACTGGAATAAAGCTTTAATATTTTCTCTATGGGTTGATAGGATAAGTAAAAAGGTCTCTATAGGCACTTTTCCATTTAATGTAGTCAATGGGAAGGAAGCCATTATTCCATCACATTTAGCTCTTCCTTCGTTAGCCCTAGTTCAATTTATTGAAGAAACACCTTCTTCTTCATTGCAATTAAGAAATTCACAAATCCTAAAACTAGAAAAAGAAAGGGAAAAAGTCAAACTCACACACATCAAACATCAATAGATGGCGAAAGCTTATTTTGATGAAAATTCAGTCACATAAAGATCCTTCCAAGTTGGAGTTATAGTTCTCAAGTGGGACAAAGCACACGAAGAAAAAGGGAAACATACCAAATTTAAGAAAATATGGCTTGGTCCATTTCCAATTGTTGAGCAGATAATCCCATCTACATTTATGCTTCAAGATTTATTAGGAAAGGGAGATTCTCTTCCTATAAATGGGCTCATCTTAAAGAAATTATTTTCTTAATTTCTTAAAAAAAATAGAATAAAGAATAAAATCTGTAAAAAAATCACTCCCATTGTACACCGTGATGCAATTTATTTTCCATTTACAGATTTTGTTAAATAAATGTTAAATAATACTCCTTTGGCTTTTCAAACATCTCTCAAAGTTATTTTTATTTTTCATTTTGAAGGTAGGAATTTTTAAGAAGTGGTTACCAAAATTGAAAATTAGATAAAAATTATATAACTTTGAATTTTTTTTTTTCCATTAAGTTGTAAAATCTTTAAAAAACCTCAAAAAATTATATCTTTTTAATCTAGTTTCAGTCAAAAAGGTTATCCTTAAAAAGGAAAGACCATCTTACAACTTAAAACTTTCAACTCGAATTTGTCATCCAAAACTCTTATGGAGTCAATAGTCCTCTCCATCCATTAAAAGGGGAATTTTTTAGATTGTAACTCTAAAATATAATAAAATCTAAAAAGATAAGAGGTCTCATCACGAGCCTGCTTACCATGTTCATAGGGAACCAATTAAACTGACATTACCACTCTTAACACCAAATCAAGGTAATGGCTTATGATTTTTAATTGTAAGACAAGGGGTCTTATCACGAGCCATCTTATTCAGTTTGATTGTTACCAGTAAATGGCATTGTCATCATCTAGCCACCAAACCAGGACAGTGGCTTTTTAACATCAAAAAATAAAATAAAAGAAAAATAAAATTTACTTCTAATTATTGCACTATTAAATGGATGGGACACTGCATTACTGTTGGTTAAAAGGTAACACTGTCAAGGCTATGAATGCTTGTTGGCAACAGTGGCTCTACTTGTGACTAACGAGTACATTTTAAAGCTAAGTCGTAAAAGGCCCCATACTTTATTTTTATGAACTGATTAATGACTGATACAAGTAAATAGGTGTTTTTCATTCACAAAAGTTTTCTAAAAGAGATTGCAAGTTAATGAGTTTTATAGTCAGATTAATCTTATTTATCTAGATGTTTTGAAAAGAAGTTTTCACTTAAATTAGTTTTAACGAATTTTTGGAAAAAAATTATTTATCAAAGATAACTGGTTCTTCCTATGAATCGCCAATTTGTTGTACTTTTCAACAACCCCCATTTTAATGTATTATAAATTTCCTATGAAATTTATTATATTAAAATAGGGACCCTTCAATTTTAGAAAATTCTTATAATCAAAGTTTAATACTTAGGATTTTTAATTAAAACCTAAGTATTAAACCTTGATTATTCCAAAAAACCAAATTTTAATAGCCCCCGAGATGAAAACTATATTTAGTCTTCAAAAACCTTAAGTATTTAAAAATATGGGTTATTTAAACAAAATAAATCAGAGTTTTATTCCCCAAAAGTTCAAATCTTAAACAAACTCTGACTCATCTTGCTTCCTCTCATCGCAAATAAACAAAGTTCCAAAGTCTCAAGGTCCATCTACCAAACTCCATTGGGATTGTGATTAAACTGGACACAACGAGAAAAATACATCTCAATTCATAAGTCCCTACGTCCATGGAAATCACATAAGATTCCAAAGATCTTAAGTCTAAGCCTTAACTGTTTGCGATTGTGATTAAACTAGACCCAACGAGAAAATCCATTACAATTCATAAAACCGTGCATCTGGAGCTATCGCAAGAACCATTGACTTTGTCGATTGCGATATGTGATAAGGCTCGGACCCGCTAGGATTATACATTGTGACTTAAATTTATATCACATCTGAGGCCTATACCACAATCGCAAAATTCTAAAAAAGTCATGCCTCATCCCAACACCGATTGCGAATGATGTCAGCAATGATGTCAAATTCACATCATCACCATGTCACCTTCCACATCACTTGTTAGTCACCACGTCATATGCCATGCCATAGTGACGTCACTATGACGACATCCCTGCCGTCACCTCTGACCCCACAATCGCAAGTTTCATAGGGACACAACTTATAATAAATCCTTCACCCTTGCCGATTTGCGATATGCAATATAACCGGACCCGACGAGATTATAAAATCCATTTCATTAAAATCCTGTGTCCGGAACTAACGCAGTTTCCAAATACTCGTGCTCATTCCAACAACGATCTGACCAGACCCAATAGAATTATATGTTACAATTCATTTAAATCCCCCATCCGTGGCTATTGCAAATAAAAAAAGAACATTGTTTCTCTATCTCCTGCCCATTCTGATTGCGATTGTGATTTTATTTGAGAAAGCCCCTTTTTTGGATTTTATATGAAATACTCTCGAGCTATACCGATTGCGATCGTTCTGAAGTCCTGCCCCAAAACTATGATTTCTGATAAGCCATAAAACTCCAGCTCCTCACTCAGCATTCCTCTCCATGATGTCTATGTCAGATTTATTGCGCTCTACGTTTTCTTGATTTCCTGCAAAAGTGGCTTGTTTCAAATAAAACTCACTTATTAGTCTCATTTATTTCCATCTTATCGATTCTTATTTGTCATGTTAAGGTTCATGATAGAGAAAGACAATTGTGTTGAGTCAGTGACAGATTAATTCAAATATATAGACAAACATCCAAAGAATTCGATGGAACAAATGAAGCTAATGATGACAACCAACCATTTTTAGAAACTTCTACCAAAATATTGTTTTCCTTTAAGCATTGTTGAAGGGATCCATTTAATGCCCTCAACGCTATGCATAATAGATTAGAGTTTTTTCTGCTATTTAAGATTACTTGTTGTATCAAATAAAGGTCCTGAATTTTATGAAGAAAGGTAGTCTCATTTATTTCCATCTTATCGATTCTTATTTGTCATGTTAAGGTTCATGATAGAGAAAGACAATTGTGTTGAGTCAGTGACAGATTAATTCAAATATATAGACAAACATCCAAAGAATTCGATGGAACAAATGAAGCTAATGATGACAACCAACCATTTTTAGAAACTTCTACCAAAATATTGTTTTCCTTTAAGCATTGTTGAAGGGATCCATTTAATGCCCTCAACGCTATGCATAATAGATTAGAGTTTTTTCTGCTATTTAAGATTACTTGTTGTATCAAATAAAGGTCCTAAATTTTATGAAGAAAGGCTTACAAAATCTTGCACTATTGTACTTTCATACTTTTCTCAATAGAACCACTGGAACATTGTTTGTTGAATTTTCATAAAGAATTTTGAGAAGTTGCACTATTGTACTCTCAGAATCATCTTTGTGAGAAGGATTAAACTGTTGTTATTTCTTTTATGAGCTGAGCGAAGTGCATCTGGTATTTCTATCATTGTACCTCTGTTTTGTTCATAAGCAAATAGTAAATTTATCTTTTCAAATTTCTTATTACTTGATATTTAAAGAACAATGTTACATGTATTCACTATTGATCATGTTATCATTGATATTTTTACACATGTTAAGAAACTTGTTTTGATGTTCTAAATGCGATATGAGTTTACACATTATTTTGATTAATTATTTAATCAAACTAATCATCTTGAAATAGTTTCATTTCCATTGGTCTCTGAACAATCTATATTGCCTTTTACTAAGGAAAATCATTATAGATCGCATCTAGATAAAAGTTAAACATCCTGAGTTATAGAGTAGATTAATATATATATATATATATATATATATATATATATATATATATATTATTATATATATATATATATATATATATATTCCATTTAATTAATTACTACAAATTCATCTATTTCAATTCACTATAAGCATTGCACATTCATTCAATCACCTTTCATTGGGAAACTGGTCCCATACAATCCAGTCGGAGCCACTCCTAATGGAAAAGGAGTTGTCTTAAGGTCCAGACTAGGTGGTTTTCCCCCTATGTTGAAGCAGCAATTTTCAAGGCCTCAATGAGATTGTGTTCCCCCAAGGGGAAGGGTTCTGTAATAGCCCTGATGAACATTTATGTAATAAAATTTAATAAAGGCAAAATAATAACCACGGTTGATGGGACACTTATTCCAAGATGAATGGTGGGGAAAACAACCTAGTGGGGGTGTTCATTTGGTTATTAATGGCCTATTAAATTGGCAAAGGAAATGGCTAAGGCTTTGGAAAGGAAAGATGGCAATTTTGGCACATTTGTTTATGGAAATAATGGAAATTAGGAGAAAAAGGAGGTGAAAGGTCATAGGTTTGCATGTGAGGAAGAAATTTAAGGAAAATAATAGAAAATGAAGAAAATAGAGGCCTCATTCATAAAAAGGCTTCTGAGGATCAGTTGGTGTTAGTTCAATTTTGGAGCTCTCTTCTATTCTCTCTCTCTCTCTCTCATACTCTTGGACACTTAGAGTTTCTTGGAGCACTCTTGGAAGAGTGTGGCATACTTGGATTTTTGGAGAAAGAAGGTAAAGGAAGAGTAGGAAAGCACAAGAGGACATTGAGATCAACAACTACAACAGGATTTGCTTGCAGGTACCGAGTTGCATGTATGTTTCCCTCACTAGTTTTGGCAAGCATGAAATATTCATGTGGATTTTTGGCCATGATCTTTCACTGACATGGAGGATTGCCTAGATTGATAGTGGATTGCCTAGCATTTCCATTTCCTGGATAGCCCTGGTGACTATGGATTGTTTTCCTTGTTTTGTTTTGGTTGGTTCTCATGTTTCCTTAGATTGGGTTGAGTTATTAGTCCTAAAAGTCTTGGTTGGATAAATGATCTGGAAGACTGTTTCTGGGAAAATTAGTGTCTTGTCGAATGAGTAACCCTCTAAGTTTGGCAGCTACCCTAGAAACAACAGTTTAACAACAATTTAAAGCAATTCAAAGATTTTTCCTATTGTAACAGATAAAACAAAGATAGTGGAACCAACCTGGAACTTCTGCTTAATCCCTTTCTTGATCTCTCTCTCCTTTGGCAGATCCTGCAACTCCTCCTCGTACTTAACACGCTTGGAGAGTACATGCACAAGTGCAACAAAAAAGAACCATCAAAGCATCATGATCTATTACAACATAAACATTACATAATCATATATATAATGAACAAATGATATCATTCACAATTGCACAATCATATGGGAGAAAACTTGAAGAGCTTTATTAATAGAAAGGAGGATTATAACCCAGTTGTCTTATCCAGTGCCATCCTCCCAGCTTCAATCCTTCTTGACCTCATGAAATAACAAGATCACACCAACAAGAATACAATGTTGTCTCCTCAATGACAAACTATCAACACACACTTACAATTCACAACATTCCAGCCCTCTGATCTCTTGGATTGGAGATCCATTTATAGATATTTGCAAGGGTGTGAGTCATCCATGGGGTTTGATTTGTGTCATTCCACTTGTTACAATTGGTTCCACAAGAGAGGGGATTGGAGATGGTTTCCTAGTTCCCTTGTTCATCCTTGGGTGAATTTAGAGAGGCAAGTGGCACATGAGAAGTTTCTAGAAGATTCCATTAGCAATCAACTAACAAACCATCCTGAAAATTTGTCCATCCTCTCCCGTCGCACCCTATAGAAGGCCTAAATAGTATGCATCGCACCCTGACAGTGTAGCAGTGAGTATGCATTGCACTTTGATAGTGGAGCAATTAGTATGGTCCAGTTTAGGTTCTTTTTGGATAATTTCTCAAATGGAACTTTTGGGGAATGATGTATTTAGATGACTATCTTCCTTTAGGGTATGAAACAACTCTTTTAGGGGTTTATGAGTCCTAATACATCGACATATGAGTTTGGGGTTGATGTGCCCAAATATGTCTATAACAGTTGCCCCCTAAAGCATGAAGTTGTAAAAATTCATGTTGGGTGAAATGCTTTATCATGAGGATCCAAAGTTTCGAACTGGAAGGTGACCTGCATAAGTTACAATACAATACATCATCATAATATGATTTTCATGATCTAGCTGAGGGAGGCATTCCCATGCTCAGCTTTATAAATTTCATTTCATGTACATAGATCAGATAGTTGTCTGCAGATACAGACTCGTGATTCTACAGATATAGAGACACAATCCACGATTAGGATGACCATCTATGTAGAGCCTTTGTGCATTTGATGTTTTTATATCCCTGACTATATCACAGCCCAGATGGATGAAACTAGATCCGGGGTCTTCAAACTTGTTCAATCTTCGCTCGATGTACAAGTCAATCCATGTGAAGAGATGTTCTGAAGTCGAACATGGAAAGACATCGCCTGATTACCAGCCAATGATGTGACCTATTAACAGAAACAAGAGGGATCACTGATAATGAAAATGATCCTCAAGGTACTACAGTACATTTCACATGGTGTGAATACATGATCCGATGTCAAACACCTTGCAAAAATCTTTCGTTTGAAGGCCATTGATGTCAACCTGTCGCCGGAAGTGAGAAACTTGTCATTGATGTATGCACACTTCAAAGCACTAAAAGGGTTGTTTCTAAGTCAACTTCTTCGATAATGAGTTGATGTCGACAAGGTTCAGGAATGGTGGTCATGAAAAAATGAAGGTTGGAGGTTTTGCAGTGTACAAGACATTAACTGGATGACTTCTCTTGAACATGTTGGTGACACTGAGATGAACTGGTAGCGTTAACCCCAAAAGATGGATGGTATGAAAGACCAATGGTATGATGACCGGTGAACGGAATAACCTAACCCAACTCAATCATGGAGATGAAGTGAAAGTTTCATCTTCAAGAGCAACTTGTTACCATAAATTCTTCAAGTTTTTTCCCTTTTTTCCCCAATCATTGCTGACTAGTACCTCTTTATTTTTGTCAAGCTTGAGGAGGATAACATATGATTGTTCTATAATTCACCCTTCAGGAAAACCTGTCACTATTTAATGTTTTAACGAGTCTAGCAACAATGAAACTCGGTCTCGTCTAGATAGACAAGTTTGTCACTATTATTTTAACAAGTTTAACAACAAGGATAACTCGGTCCTTTTCATGTTTAGAAAGTTTGAAAAGGGACAAAAAGAAAACTCCATAAGTTCTTTTTCATAAAGTAATCCCTCAGGTCTGAAAAAGGATAAAATAATACAAGAGGGATGTCGTTTCCAATACTTTAACGAGCCGGAAAATACAAGCGCTCAACTATCTTTTCATGTTTAAAGAGTCTGAAAAGAGTTTAAAGAGGACTCTAATTTGAGGAATGAGTGGTGTCTCAACTAGTTCCGGTGATGTTGGAACTTCTCAAAACATGTTCATTGATGTGAAAAGGCTAGCTAATAAGACCACTCATCACAACTGCTCCTCAAAAAAGGGTAAAAAAACCAAGTGAAAGCGTATGGTTAGCCAAAGGGATGGTGGCGATGGAATGAAACAACCAAGGCTCATCTAATGAAAAGGCCAGTAGAATGGAAATCACAAGGGTGAAAAATGGAAATGGGTTCATTTTTACACAAGCTTGAACCATAGGGAACTATGCTTAGATTCAGTTTCATGTTTACACAAGCTTGAAATGAAAAAACTATGCTTGAAAATGGTTTGCATGCCCCCAACATGATGAAAAGGAGAGTGTCCTGTAACCAGATGGAAGTCACTACGATGAAGCAGGACGGTTATCCAACACCTATTTGGTTTCATCCACATAGACAAAGGTGAATGGGGTTATTCCCTTCACATATCCTACAGGGAAACTTATCTTTACTACTAGATGCATGCCCCCCAAGCTTCATTACGTTCACCTAAGTAGACTAGTCATGGCTATCAGGTGGATTTTACGAGATCTAATCAAAGAATTGACTTGGAAGTTTTCTTTAGGGTACCTTGTTTTTCTTTTTTTTAATGAGCTTGACACAAGAAAAGGAAGTATGCTCATACCTTTAGTTTCATTTTTTAACGACGTTGACACAAGACAAGGAACTCTCCTCATACCACCTTGTTTCATTTTTTAATGAGGTTGACACAAGACAACGTACTATCCTCACGGACCTGTTTCATATTTTAACGAGGTTGACACAGTAAAAGAATTGTCCTCATACTCCTATCACAACTCATAAGAGGTCATGAAGGAGAGATCTGGTTCCAATGCCCCCAGTACATTATGTACAACATCACTGAATTGATCGTCAGTCAATGTAGGTATGGAATAGGTTGCCACATAATTAACCCATGGCGGGGATGATACCATTGGTATAAATGGACTATTTAGGGATGATGGTTGACTAGGAGCTATATTTGGACCGGGAAATGAAAGCTGGTCAACGGTGACAATTTTGCCTTCATGCGGGAAACAAATCACTCGAAAGAGTGTTGAAACAATAGCTCCCATGTTATAAACATAGTCATGCCCAAGAAGTAAATTGTAATCTAAAGGGATTGGGACTACCATCACGTTCAGATAAATGGTTTTCCCTCCCAAAGTAATAAGTAACTTAGGAAGGATACCTAACGGTCGACTGGTTCCTCTATTAAAGCCCAACAGATTCTATGTAACAAGCACAAGAAGTGGCAAACCAAGCGCTTTCCAAGCAATTAAGGAAATGATACTCACTGATGCACCTTCGTCTATAATAGTGCTAGATACAATCATTTTACAAACTTATACTATGATCTGGAAAGGCACATAGGAAGGAAGGCGGAATCCTTCTAGTCGATTCCAATCAAAGGAAGTGACTAGACTACTTGGAGGGGGTACCGTAGAAATGGGATGATTAACCCCTTGAGTTACAAGAGCGAGAGGATTTTCCTCTTGTCTTGATGGAACAGTTGGATTGCCTCAAGCTCATTTGAATCTGAGGTAACAAAAAGAACTTGAGTGGTATCATTTTCACTCTCTTTGGAAAAGGTACAATTTGTTGAAGGCGAAATCAGGTCAACTTTTTCCTCAATCTGTTGATTTGGGTCAGGTATAGACTCATTGGATTCACTTTTAGAGAGAGTGGCTTTGACCGATGGTTGATTTTGGTCAGTTGGTTTATTAACTAGTGAAGGATTTAGGGAGAGTTTCTTGTAACTAGATGGAAGTCGCTGCGGTGAAGCAAGACGGTTATCCAACACTTTCTTGTCTTCATCTAGATAGGGACAAAGGTGAATGGGGTGATTCCCTTCACATAATCTACATGGAAACTTGACCTTTCCCTTCTGTCCATGAACTTTACTATCACTAGTTGATGGTGTGTTATCAACATGATCTCCAGAGGTTGATGACATGGGATGGTGTGAACAAGAAGACCATTCTTCCAAGATCTGAGGAATGTAAGGAAATTTTCGATGAATATGGTCTCCCACACAAATTATTCATGGATATTTGACTCTGTGAGGCTTAATGGATGAATTTTCATCAGATGTTGCATTTAGTGAAATGGTTGCTTGGTTACCCCCTTGCTGAATTGGCTTCTTCTTCTTCTTCTTCTTCCCTTTCTTCTTCTTCTTAGCCACCTAGTTATTAGTACCAATACTTTCACCAAGCAAAGAGGAAGAGGGGGAGGGAGAAACAAATGAGGAAGAAGGCAAAGGGTCATCTTTAGGATGAAGTGGAGGTTGATTTTTTCCAGTTGGAGGTGTACTCGATTGCAAAGAAATCATGACATTTTGAACCAAGGAGGTTGAAAACAACCATACTGGCAAGACAATGGTAAATCTTGGAAGGGACAATGTAGCCATATAAGGAGCACCAATATTTCCGAAAGAAGGAAAAGGACTAGGATTCCCATCAAAAGGGATTCCTTGATCAGTGGACTCTAGATTTGTCACCATATGTCTCAACCTAAGATAAACTAATGAATAGGGATGTTATTAGCGATCAATTAATTTTAACGACACTTTAGACACAACTTTGCTTTTTCAGTTTTAAAGAGTCGAGAAAAAGCTAAAGATGACTCTAGTTGCCTTCGATTTTTAATGAGCCTAAAAGGACAAGTGCTCAAATGGACCTTTTCCTTTAAGGAGTCAAAAAGGAATGAAAGTGACTACTCTAAAAAATCTAGACAAAGGGTTTACTAAACTAATCACAAAAATGAAATATACACCTTGGTGGTAAATTAAAGAGAAGTTACCAAGGACTTATGTATGGCAGTCAATCTTCCCAAATGTTGTGTTCAATGCATTGTGATCAATAAGGTAGCAGACTCGGTTTCCTATGGATAAAGGATTCAAGCCTATTGTGGTCTCCCAATATATACGCGACAGTACGGGGAGCATAAGTCTGTGCTAGCACTTGTCGTATCAAGGAGGAGGAATCACCCAACCTTCAATGAAAATTATAGCCACTAGTTTTAACGATGCTGGAACATGTCACTAGCCTAAACCTCTAGATATGTTACGTTAAGTTCCAAAGCGTTGTTAGGTTTATTGAAATTCATTTTAAAGTTGATCTTTTTTAGAGTTTTCCTTTCAATGGTTCACCGCGTAATGATGATCTGAAATTCCTAAGATGCAATCTACAATGATACGCAATCTTTGTTTGTTTGAGCAATGAAAATCCTAGCTACTAGGGAAAGAAGATAACAATGATTTTAAGCAAAGAGCAAAGATCACACACTAGTTCATTTCCCTAAATCATATTTTCGCACACAAATAAAAAAATTCTAAATTCAATTGCATGTATTTGTTTTCCGCCTTCCTTAATGTGAAAGATGCAAAAAGGAAAAGTAAATGCAGCAAAGATCTAAATTATTGCACTCAAAATGACATTTTCGACAATTTTTTCTTCAAAAAGAGAAAGGAAGACTCAAAACGACACTTCCAATTTTGAATAAAAATTATTTCTACACTTTGAATGAAAACAAATCAAATCAAATGCATCAAGAAAAGTTTAATCGATTATCAAGGGAAGGAAGAATTTATGACACTTCTCTTTTCGACAAAAAATGACAATTATGACACTTTTTGTATCAAAGCCACAAATAGACTAAAACAAATTTTTTGACAAAGGATTGTAAACAAGGAATAAATACACAAAAAAGTTCACTAATCCTAATGTAATTTAGGCTAATCTAAGTGATGCAAGTAAGCTTCAGTAAAGAGGCACTATTCATTTGCAGCAAAACAACTAAACAAAATTGAAAACAGGTCAAAAACCTTCAATTTCTAGATGGAAAAAGAGTTCAGTCAATCATTTCACCTAGGCTTCACAAAAATTGAGATGCATCACACTTTCTACACTCAGGAGGTGCTATGCATACTGAGTCACAATGGAAGACAATGCAATGGTCCAGGGAGAGCTACTGAAATGCGTTTTGGCTCAAATGTGGAGCTGTTTTCAATGAATTAAGTTGGGTTTTGCTGAACAATGATGAGCAAAGTATGATGGAATGTCTTGACTGGTTACTGAGCTACAAAAAGGGCATCTAGATGTGCTTGCAATTCAAATGTTTAATTCATAAACTAAACTAGAGATTCACTGAAGCAGCATTGATCTACTATGCAATTGCAAAGCAAGAGTAGTTCGAAAGCTACCTAAATCGCTTCAGACTTTGTCTATATATTATCAAATTGAACATAAAACACACAATAATAACAAACGAACATTTTTTCATTTCCCAGTGGAGTCGCCAATTTGTTCTTGGGAAAATTAGTGACTTGTCGAACAACTAACCCTCTAGTTTTGGCAGCAATTCAACGATTTTTCTTATGTGTAACAGATAAAAGAAAGATAGTGGAACCAACTTGTAACTCCCGCTTAATCCCTTTCTTGATCTTTCTATCCTTTGGTAGATCCTGCAACTCCTCCCTGTACTTAACACGTTTTAAGAGTACTTGCACAAGTACAACAACAAAGAACGATCAAAGCATCGTGATCTATTACAACATAAACATTACAGAAACATATATATAATGAACAAATGATAGCATTCACAATTGCATAATCATATGGGAGAAAACTTGAAGAGATTTATTAATAGAAAGGAGGATTACAACCCAGTTGTCTAATCCAGCACTGTCCTCCCAACTTCAATCCTTCTTCACCTCATGAAATAGCAAGATCACACCAACAATAATACAATGCTCTCTCTTCAATGACAAACTATCAGCACTTACTTACAATTCACAACATTCCAACCCTCTGATCTCTTGGATTGGAGATCCATTTATAGATATTTGCAAGGGTGTGAGTCATCCATGGGGTTTGATTTTAAGTGGTTCCACAAGAGAGGGGATTGGAGATGGTTTCCTAGTTCCCTTGTTCATCCTTGGGCGAATTTAGAGAGGCAAGTGGCACAGGAGAAGTTTCTACAAGATTCCATGAGCAATCAACTAACAGATTGTCTCGGAAATTTGTCCATCCTCGCACATCGCACCCTATAGAAGGCCTAAATAGTATGCATCGCACCCTGATAGTGTAGCAGTCAGTATGCATCACACTCTAATAGTGGAGCAATCAATATGGTCAAGTTTAGGCTCTTTTTGGATGATTTCTCAAACAGAACTTTTGGGGAATGATATATTCATATGACTATGTTCCTTTATGGTATGAAACAACTATTTTACGGGTTGATGAGCCCTAATACATTGACATATGAGTTTGGGGTTGATGTGCCCAAATATGTCTATAACAAAGCCCCGTAAAAACTTGGGTTGAGTTACTAGTAATAGAAGCCTTGGTTGGAAAAACACTCTGGAAACCCTTGGTGGGTTGAGTTACTAGCCCTAGAAGCCTTGGTTGGACAAATGCTTTGGAAGGCTTGGATGGAGACCAATTCGATGATGGTTTTGTGGTGTCCGATCGTGAGGTTGAATCACTATTTTATGGGTTGAGGTGGATAGCCTTTGGAAGCCCTGGATGAGTTTTGATTGATGTATTCTATGAGATCCCACATTCATGCTTGGAATATGGCATGAGGGTGAATGACTGAAGACATATTTAGCTTAGCCATTCTACGATCGGTTGGAACGTGGAAGTCCCATCGTGGGTTTGGATTTTGCATCATCAATATGAGGTTATTTCTCATTTTAAATTTATGAGTATTATACTATATTATATGTGGTTTATATGGATATTATTTCTTGAGTATTTATGCTACTATTATGTTGGTTATTTATATGTTTTATGATAGTAGCTATGTATGGATCTTATCATGTTTCTACTTGTAAATGAATGATCAATGATATGTGACCTAATGGATGAAATGGAAGTTTATGTGTTGAGGCATCAATGTTTCTTAGTGATTCTCAACTAAGTTTGAGACCCCTATTCTTAGATCTGTTATTTATGCCTGTAGATTACATATTCGTGATATCTTTGACGAAATTCTTGTCATGGCTAGTAGGGGTCTAGTCAAGGTATCATTCAAGTGATTTATTTTGCATTTCCATTTCCTTGTTAATCTACTATTTTGAAGATATCATGCCATTCTAGGCAGTGACCTAGGCTCTGGGCCTACAAATGTGGCTTAATTCCAAGGGACCTTGGCACAAAACTGACAAGAAGAGTCCCTAGATGCTGGCAGGAAGGCTCGTGTCTCTAGAAAATAATTACCTAAAACAAGTTCTGTAAAAGCCAATGAATCGTTATGCCCATTCAAGGGAGTTACATTGTGCTTCATGTATCTCTCTGACAATACTCAGATCTAGTTTTTCTACCCTTATATGGAAGCCATAAGTGTGACCAGATTATGGCAAAGTATCCTTTCAACTTGCTTGACTAGTCTCTACTCAGCAATACCCCATATGCTTCGAGGATGTCCAAAATTAAAATGTTGATGAATTTATGAAGTTTTCCATTAGATGATAGCTGAATGATCACATCCTCGATCTCACCAATTTTTGGAACACAAGTTTTGTCCAGTTGAACGATCTATGTATCCATCTTACTCCATTAAGCATTAATATTTTTGGTCACGGAGAGTGGCATGACATTAACCGATGCATCAGAATCAACTAATCAATGGCGAACATTGAAGTTAAATATTTCAAATGACAATGAGAATGGTGGGAAGAGTGAGTTTTCTTCCAGGCGGAGTGCATTAAGCACATATGTGAGAGCATCAGGAGACTTACTAGATACCTTGTCTGAAGAGGTGGCATCACTAGTAGACGTTTTCCAAAGTGCTCGTACAAAAATGTCCCGTTGGTTCGTGATTTTTGTAAGTTCAATCAAAGAAATATTTACATGAACCTTCTTCATGTCTTCTACAATGTTGTACTCTATTGTGGGAAGACTTACTGAGGTGTCTGGGATTAGAACTCAATTTATTGTTTCTAGTGGTATGATTCTGTCTTAATTGCTTGTGGAAACACTTTTCGTCAAAGTTGTCTTCCCATACTTTCTCTGAGTGTTCTATGTTGAGTTAGTCAAAGGACTCATTTTTCTTAAAAAAAATCTCTGAATTTCTATTTTCGTACTTCAATCATAGTGGTGGCCCCTTGAGCTCTCAAGTTGTATCGGTTATTTTTCTTATGGGCTAGACCATCACTCAGAGGCTCCTTAGCGGTGGTGCTTTTCTAGGCTACAAGAACATACTGATACATGTTTACTACATGCCTAGTGCCTGGAGGTTGATCAACTATAGAAGGTTCTTCTTCTTCATTAGGCTCTAGTTGTTCATCAACCATGACTGTGTCACACAAATGTGTAACAAGACTAATCATTCCATGGTTCCATTCTGGGCATGTTTTTACCAAATGATGCGCGTGTTGGAACCTAAAGTATGTATCCATGTTGATTTTCTCAATATTCATAACCATGTTGGAGCTCTACATAGATTTGGTTGACTAACTATTATTGCTGCTAGAAGCTACATTCTTCTTTTGTGGGTACCTGTGGGGTCTGCTGCTCATGGTGGTCTCGCTTGTCCTATGTTTAAGTTAATCCATTTCAATGGTCAGGGACTTGACGAGACGAGTAAGGCTTTCAATATCACTCGTTTCCTTTTCCTTGGCCTCGCTCACGGAGGTCTGAGACCCCTTACCTGCGTCTTTGGAGTCCTTAGTGGGTTCATCGTCTGCGATGACTCCAATAGCGCGCAGGTCCTTCTCTACAGTAATATATATCCTCTTCATAATTTTCTATTAAATTTGGTTTCACAACTCGCTTGAAGAACTGTGCAATACTGGTTGGCAAGGTAGAAGTGAAGTAGTCGATAGTGATGGAGTCATAAGCTTTTGTGTTGTCCGAGAACATTTTAAAAATATGGTTGAACCTATGACTAAAATCTTTGACCTTTTCTTTCTGCTCCATCTTGAGACTACCCAACTCCTTCAGTAACATGGCAAGGGTTTTATCACCAACGAATTTCTCAAGAAAGATCCTTTTGAATTCTCTCAATTCTGGATGGAGTTTGGAGGAAGGCTATGGCATCATACAACTTCTCTACCATCCAAGATACACGAAAACATTCTACATGCAACATCATCATAGTGTACCTCGAGCATTTGTAAATGTATGTAGAAATTGTCTAAGTGATATTTTGCCTTCATTGTCAGGGTCATATTTTATGAAGAGCTTCTCCACGTGTCTTGGCATTTTGTGCAGGACACCTGGAAGTACCAATGGGACCTAAGTCATCCAATCTAGATTTTGGTCTGCCATATTGTCTTCTTCATTGTCTTCCTCTTCCTCTTTTGAATCTATTGGTTCCTCTTCTTCTCCTCCTCCTCCTTCGTTTCCTTCCCCTCTACCTCCTCCACCAAAACTTGAACCTGAGAGTAAGGGGTTGAATTCTTCTCCTCCTCCAAAAAGCAGAGGTTCTTTCCCCTTCTCCATAGCTTCTGCTAGCTCTTCAAGAGTGGTGAGGATTGCTTCTTCAACAGATGTAACTACTACTCCTGTAGGGTTAGTATTTTTATTCTTTTGAGAATATGGAAGAGCGAACACTCCCAGAATCAATCCAACAACTTTTGCAAATTGACGGGTGATGGGATAGAGAGCCCAGATCTGATGGTACAAGATTTCATGTTCAGGCCTAAGAAGTGAGTAATTACCAACTTCAGAGTTGCGAGTAAGGGAGAGGGTGTGAATGTTACTTCCTTGACCAGAATATGGATAAGTGGGGTTGGTGGGACAATCAACCATAAAGTACTAGTGGCCCTCCTTCTAGTGCAAAAAATGTTGACAGTGTTGGATCCGCCAACATTCAGGGGATCTCCCCAATATGAGATCCCAATTAGACCTCACACAGTTTGGTGTAGGATTCCCATCCGGTATAATGGTCCGATTGCCAAATACTTAGAAATTTTCCTTGGGTCTAGCTATCATCACATGAGAGTGTTGCAGTGGTATCTTCAAAAAGAAAGGTGAGTGTGCCTAGTGAGTGTACAATGTAACTGTGTCTAGGTTCTTTTATTGCAAAATGGGGGAGAAAAGTGAGACCCTAAGTGAGAGGTAATAATACCACCCAGGAAGAGACACATGTGAACCAGGAAGGCCTATCCAACATCCAGCAGAATAGTCCATGATGGATGCGATAGTCGTTACAACCAAAGAATAAGAAAAGATTCATCTACCATCTAGTGGAGTAGTCCATAACAGAGGTGACAATCGTTAAAATCGACGAGTAAGGAAATATTTATCTAGTATCCTATGGAATAGTCCACAAGGATGAGAAAACAATAACAACCATTACAACACATTCCCAAAAAGATAAGCACTAAAACAACTAAAATAGTTCAACTATCTTAGTACATGTGGAAGCAAACATGAAATAAAAATGCTCACAGAATAATCTTACAAACATCCATATGTCATGCATGGAAACGTGTTAGCATGAAGACACTTTTGCATTAAGAAAAATTTCCAAGACACATATTTGCATCATGCATCACTAGCCCCAATAGTGGGACATTAGAGCCACTCCTTGCTCCTCAAATAACTGACTGAAACTCTTTATGCTTTGCAAGCAGAGCCAAGGTGAAAATTCTTTTTCTCACACAATGAGGGGGTATATATAACCAAGGGGTGATGCTTGATCCTTGTGACTCTTTGACTTCACTCAAGACTATTCAACTTCCTATTACTTTTCAACTGAAATGACTCTTCATATTCATGTGTGTCCATTGGAATTCCACTTTACATTACATTTGATTTACGTATACATGTCTCATAATAGTGATGTGGCCTTTGACAACTCATGACACGACTTGACATGACACTTCTGACATGGACCAGCTTGTTTGATCCAGGCGGACATTGGGGGCCACCTGCCAAGTCCACTTGGACCCCCACCATTATTCTCTCAGCATTTTCAGTTTCCTTAATTGTGCACAACTTATTATTTTTAGCAGTTTTTCGGAACCTGAACTTCCGGAGCCGTTTTGAGGCCCTAAATGATGTTTTTTTGGGAAAACTGGGATCAACATGGGTCCATGGACCGATGTTGCCCTTCCCAAAGTTGTAGTTCTCAGATAGATCTTTTTAACGAGATATTTTGCACATCAAATGGAGATCATATGCCAAAGTTATGACCCCAGGAAGTTGATGTACCAATTTACCCAAATGGGGCCCACAGTTTGGCGTTTCATCTCCATTTGATGTGCACAATATCTCATTAGAAATATCTATTTGAGAACTACAACTTTGGGAAGAGCAATATCGGTCCATGGACCCATGTTGCTCCCATTTTTCCCAAAAAACGTCGTTTAGGGCCTCAAAATGGCTCCGGAAGTTCAGGACCCGAAAAATTGCTAAAAATAGTAAGTTGTGCTACAATTAAGGAAACAGAAAATGCTGAGAGAAACAATGGTGGGGGTCCAAGTGGACTTGGCAGGTGGCCCCCAATGTCCACCTGGATCATTGTTGAGGTGGAAATTTCAAGCCATTGTTGTTGTTGAGTGATGGATGTGTTCTAGGATGTTCTTTCTCTTCTGCCTACATAGCTTGAGATGCGGGGTTTTCAATGATCTTTGGTCTTGAGAGTTGGTTACATGAATGTGTTCGCTTTGCGTGTTCTTGATAAGCTTCTTTTCCCATCCAGTTTCAAGTGAGTCTTCTAGCATGTTCACTCCTTATTTTCCTTCTTTATTGTCTTGCCATGATCTAACAGTGTACTTGTTCCTGCAATTCTCTCATGATGGGATGGTATCAATAGAAAAACTCCCTAGTCTAAGATGATACATTGTTATCCATGGATTAGGCTCAGGACAACTGACAGGTTAGGAAAGTGGGCCCAGTAACTACACATTGTGTAGTTCCAGGTGATAGGGAGAGAGTTTGGTCACTCAGGCTACACAGAGCATAACTCAGGATTGATGGAGGAACTTCTAAGAACAGTCCTCACTAAGAATAAAAATTGTGCAAGGGCCACTGGGAGACAAGATTGCGCAATTGATACGATTAGTGGATGATGCAGGATGGGATCCAAGGAAGCCGGTCTACGCAGTCTTCAGCGGCAAAGCAGGTCTGGGTAGCAGAGGGACCTGGAATATAGATCTTCATATTTAATGAGGTCAGTGAGCTCTGAATGAGGGAGGCCACTGGGGGACACTTTTACGAGGAAGGCACTAGAGTCAAGGTTTCTTGGTAGAGACAGTGTTGTCTCTGGATTTGCAATATTGTTGTTGTGTACATGTTGTACATGTTTTCTTGTGTACATGTTTTACATGTTTTTTTGTGTACATGTTGTACATGTTGTGTTGATACATGTTGTATTGTGCCATGTGCATTATGTACGTGTGGTGTCGTATCATGTGTATATGTGAAAGTGTTGTAGTACACCATGTGTAGGTGTATGTTTTATATAGTGTATTGGGACATGTAGGTATGGAACTATCTAGATCCCCTTGTTGCTGATATTGAGGGTAGAGGTGGTATAGTCTCTGGATGTCGTTATTGATGATATTGAGGGAGGAGGTGGTGTAGTCTCGAGATTCCCTTATTCCTGATATTGAGGGAGGAGGAGGTATAGTCTCTGGATGCCCTTGTTGCTTTGGAAGAGAAGAGAAGAGAAGCCACTAGGTTCTTGGCGGGTCTGTAAATTGATCTTGTGTGTGTAGGTGGTCAAAGAGAAGAGAAGGGATGGGGCAGTGTGTGTATGGAAAGGACAAAGAAAAAAGGCATAAGAAAATAACAATTTAAAGATAAGTATCAGTATTTTATTCAATTTTTAATTTCAAAATTATGAACATACTATAATTTATGATGGTTGAGTCTTGAGCTAACTCGATGTGATATCTTTATATATGATTATTTGAACAAGGAGTTAATTTGACTTGTTGTGACATGACTTAAACATAATTGAAACTGTCACCTTATTGATAAGCTATAAATGAGGTATGATCAGAATTTATTACAATTCCTTTTGAGTCTAATGGAAATTATGTGCTTGGTACAGGAAAGCATGGAAATGACTAGTTGGGCAGTTGGAACTGGCTACAACAGTGTTAGCAACAACAAGAAAAGGATTTGGAACATGTAACAATATGCTGGTAAAGGACTTCAGGAGTAGGGCCATTGTGGTACACTGGTCCCAACAATGTCCATTTATTTCCATAATTATGCTATGACCAGTATGATGGTTTTGAGGTAGTGTATGCCTTGGTTTTTGATACCTTCTGATGTGAGGAAACCTTGCTAAGGAATTGATTTCCAGAGGGAACGTGAAGCAGAGAAGGGGATGCCGAAACTTGGAAGGTGAGTGACTGCATGGAAGGGGGAGGCTGGATTACCCGAGGGATTGGGAAGCAAAGAAGGGAAGGCCGGGGAATAATTTTTTTTAGTCAATAACATTATTGATTGGAATCAAAAGCACATTGGGAGTGTGCTCGAAAATAGTGAGCCAACAATTGTTCACTGAGAGAACAAGTAGCGCAAGGATTGTAGTGTTGGATATTGGATGCAAACTTTGATCTTAGTAGTGGATTTTGGAATTCTGGGGAAGGAGGTGAATCCCTGGTACTACCTTGAGGTTGGAGGTGTGAGCCTATGGATTCCTTTATTACTGATGCAGACATTATATCCTTTTATTTGTTGTTAGAGAAAATGTGCATATGTATATATGTGTATATTATTGTAAATATTATATCAAGCTATGTTTATAAAGCTCCATAAAAAATATGTTTATACGTTGGTTGAAGCAAATGTGCATAAATATATATGTTTGTCATTGTAAATACTACATCGAGTTGTGTTTATAATGCTCCATAAGCAGTATGTTCCATTCATTCGTCACCAAGGACAGTGTTCTCCCAAGGGGGAGGGGTTCCATGTAAAAATGAAAAAGTAAACCAAGGTTATGGGACACATATTCCAAGTTGAATGGGGGGAACACATCACAGTGGGGGTCACTTGTGGTTAATTAATGGCTATGGAAACTAGCATTGACATTGACAAAAGGAAAAGGACAATAATAAAAAATTAACTCGAGAAATAAAGGAAAATAGGAGAAAAGGAATATGAAGAGACAAGAATATGCATGCTAGGGAAATTAAAGAGAAAATAAAGGAAAATGAAAGAAAAAAGGAAAAAGAAAAGGAAGAGACACCAAACATAAATGATAAAAAGGCACCTAAGAAATAGTTGACAACTTTTGATCAATTTTTAGCTTTGAAAACTTTAGTTTTTCTAAGGAAGAAATTGAACTCCAAGAGAGAGAACAAGCAACGGAAAAAGAAAGCAAGGAAAGCAAGGGAGCACAAGAGGAAGTTTGGACTGTAGCAAGTAAGGTCATAAAATAGTTGTGAATTCGAAGGTAACAATGTGTATGTGTGATTTAACATGATGGGATTTGATGCATGATCAATGCATTGGTTTAATATTTATGTTTGTTGTCATTGGCATGGGATTTTCCTGGATTGACAGTGGTGTACAATCTTGCCTTTGCCATTTCCTGGATAGCCATGATGTAGTGGGTTCCCTGTTTTGGTTAAGTTTTGGATTGTCAGTAGATTTTGGATCTTGGTTGAAGTGGTCTCAGGAAAATTTCCAAGGGTTAAGGGTGGATATGGTTTTCTCCTAGAAGTCTTGATAGGTGGGTGGAGACAGGAAAGTTCCTCTGGATACGATGAAGAAAGTCTAAGGCATCCAAGCTTGTTTGGATTTGGTGATTTCTGGACTAGTTTAGGTGAAATCACTGTAGTTGAGGGTTGAGGTGTTTTAGCTTGCAGAAACCTTGGTTGGTTCTCTTTTAGTTTATCACATTTGATCCCACATTAATGCTTAGAAATTGGCATGGGGTTGATTGGTTGAAAGAGAGATTTGGTTCAACCCAATCTATGGTTGGGTGGTACATGGAAGTCCCTAAATTAGTTGGATTTATTCATACGTTATTATGTTTTATTTCTTATTGAGATCAATGAGCATATGTATTGGTTATTATGTTGATTTTATGACAAGTTTCTCATGGCTTCATTCTAATTAAATGTTAGTTATAGGCATGGTTAAATGACATGCTCTTGTTATGGATCTTGTTCGTGATTCAATAAGTTATTGAATGGTTATATGAATGTACGAGCTAACAAGTGTTGTTACAACTATATTGAGAGGGAAATGAGGCTTCTTGATGATTCTTTGATGAAATTAATGAGACAACGAAAATATACGCATTCATGACTTGTATCTATTGTGTTCACCATACGTTTTTCTAAATGTTTATCACATCTTTGGCATGTTCGGTCAAGATCTGAGCCTTAGTATAGATTACATATACTTGTGATTAACTTTGAATTGATTCTGGAAAGTTCTGGGTAATTTTGAGTAGTGGCCTATAGGCTAGCACGAAAATTAGGCACTGAATCTGTGACCACAGGAAAAAACTAAAGTTTTTCGACTATAATCGCGTGGAGGAAGACTTGGGCATGTGGCTGGAGCCTTTTGGCTGCATGGACCGCTTGGCATGCATGCAACTGAGATGTAAATCTTGGGAAACAGATAGTTGTAGCTCAGGGAAAAATCATAAATGGATGTTGTTTGACATTTGGGTGATCAGGTGCCCTCAGGAGGTTGCAGTAAATTTCAGAATGGTAGACCCCACTTCCCTAATTAGAACTTGGTTGTTGGGTCATGCTTAGTAACTATCGTTTCATGTTTACCCTGGTGAGCTTGTAAAAGTAGGTAAATGTGCGGTGGGGTGTTACACGCTGCCTCCAAATTACAAACTACATGGCCACCCCACCACTTCATAGGATGAAATGAAATTGGCAAGTTATTTCTTGCAATACTAGCACAAAGAGAAAGCATGTGAAGAATTGGTAAGGGACACTAGTGTTATGGTATGCACATTCAAGGACACAATGTTTCAATTATGGAGGAATATAGGCTAAGGCAAGCACATCAAAGAAATGGACAGAAATCCACAATGCAATGAGAAAGAAACTCTTTGACTCATTTATAGTCCACCAACCATGGTAAGAAATAATCAAGCATCGCCACTATGGTTTATCAACACCATTTCATGGAGCATATGAGGAAACATGATTTGATTGTTTCTATCCATCTCATTAGCTAGATTTTTTTTGCTCTTGCACATCACTCCTCACTATGGGACCCTCTCTCCTAGGTTCAAATGTTTATGCTTTTACCTTGTAATTCCATTTCAACTCTGAAACATTTTCTATTTGTTACTTTGTCAGAGCATTGTCAGCTTTTGGACCTTTATCCCCTTCCTTGGTCCTATGTATCTAGGAGGTTTCTTCTCACTAGTATCTCTCTGAATTCCCCCCTAATCCACTATTTCTTTGTTATTTATAGTTGGTTCTATGTCTCGCTCCCCCTCTTGTTCATGCCTATCCTTTATTGCTCTAATCATCTGTTATGGTGCCTTCATTCTTCTCCCTGTCCTTCTCTTTCTCTCACTACCCGCTCCTCTCTATTATGGCTCATCCCTCCCACCTATATTTCTCCTATTGTATCCCCCTACCCCAATATGGTAAGGAATCATCTTGTTGGGCCCTCCTACCATTATAAAAGATGTAGACCTGAGTACTCCCCCCTCTCTTGACTTTAGTCCCCTAACCATGCGAGGCACTCATGCACAATCCTCTACCAAAGAAGCCATGGAAAAAAATAAGGATATCATCCCTCAAGTTGTCCAGAGAGTAATATATGACATCGAGAAGCAAGTCAGACAAGCTCGAAGGTTCATCCCAAATGCACACGTGGAAAGGGAGACCAACTATTGGATTCTTGATGTAGGAAATTCCACCAGAGCTAAAGCATTTGCTTACATGCAGACTGTCAACCTGTACTGACACATAAAAACTCTTATGAGAAGAGTTCTCACAGACAGGGTTGACACTCAATAAGAAATTATCAGTTGTATGGCTGAGCTTATGGAAAAAATGGACAATATTAATGGGAAAGTGACACTTCTCACTAAGTGAATCACATGTATAGACCCCTCAACATAAAATATAGATGGTGATCCCCAACTGGTATATTAGGGCACAATCTACCCGAATGACAGGCTACAAGGCTCATAGTCATGCTCATAGTTTAATTTATTGTAGTGCAACAATGCTTATCAGTTTTTGTAGTGTTTTGTTTGCAAATCTTTTTACTTGTTTTGTTTTGTCAGTTCAACATATTAGGAACAATAAAACAATCTTAAATTTTAAGTTTCTGCTACTAGTTTGGTTTCCCTAGTGGCAGACCAATAGAGACTATCATTATTGTAAATCTATGTTTCCTGTAGCAATACAAATTCTCTAATCTTACAAAAAAGAAAAGAAAAAACCTATGTACCATATGGATTAATATGAATTAAGAAGATGATGACAAATTCTTTATATAAGCTTATTATGAATTTATTTTTTTTACTATGGGTCATGGTCCTTATAAATCGATGATCATTATGTCCATGGAATAATTGTACTCAATAGATCTACTCCAAATGATCTCTATATGTGAGTTCAACCATAAAACCTGACCATAAAAATGTCAAATAAATTAAATCTTTAACCTCTCGAAAGCAATATAACCTTAACCATAAAAACTCATCTAACCAAAATAACCCTTAAACCTAAAACCTTATCCTGAATATTTAAAAAAAATTACAAGAATTCTACGCCATATGTATCAACTCTCTAAATTTTGATTTAATTAAACGTATTTCATACATCTCAATCCTAGCATCCGGGAGAGGGGTGTGAGAAGTGGATTATATCACTATCCATGCGGAAAATAAATCATTTATGAAAGGTGGATAATTCTCTTTTGACGAGAGAGCTAAACAACTTTAAAAGTTTTCAATTGTGGCATTCCTATTTGGCCCAGTCACACCACTTTAATTGTGGTATTAATATCTTCCCACATCACACCACTTTAATTGTGGTATTAATATTTTCGCACATCACACCACTTTAATCGCCAATTTGTAAAGTTGAGAACTAAACCAGAAAGAGCATTATTTAATAAGAATTTGAGGTATACCTTGAGATAATAGTATATATTTTAATACTTTATTTATTTTTATGGGCTGATAGCAATGTTCTTGTGAATAAATTAGAAATGATAATCTACTTATAAGGAGTAAATAATATTTTATATTATATTAAAAAATAAAA